>JAJOZX010001016.1:390000-460000 GCA_023014485.1 Bathynomus jamesi | reverse complement strand
GAACATGAAAGGGACACGCCGAAATTGGTCGTCTGGTGTGCCATCTCCTCAGCTGGGCTGATTGGTCCGTTCTTCTTCCGGGATCAAGGTGGAAATTCCGTGAACGTCAACGGAGACAATTACCTTCGTATGCTTCAGGAGTTCTGCATCCCCCAACTGTCAGCTGTAGGCTGACATGCAAGAAGTCATTTTCCAGCAAGACGGTGCCCCTGCTCATTACTCGCGTGAGGTTCGCTCATTTCTGAATAAGCAGTTCCCGGATCGGTGGATTGGTCGCCGTGGTCCCATCGAATGGGACTTCTTTTTGTGGGGCTACATTAAGAGCAAAGTGTACGCCACCAAGCCGCGAGTCCTCCCCACACTAGAAGAACGGATCAGGAATGCGTGTGCTTCTGTTACTCCCGAAATGTTGTCCAATGTCGGCCAACAATGCGTAAAACGGTGGCTCGCTTGTTTCGAAAAAGACGGTGCCCACGTTGAGGTGTACCAGTGACTTTCCAGTAGACTTATGAAGCCAAGTTTGATGCCACCAAAATTCTCATGAATCGTAGACTCAGCAACCAAATTGTCATTTGGTTCCTCTTGTAATTGCTATTTTAATAAAATTTTAAAAATAATGAGGGACTTTTGAAACACCCTGTATAAATATTGTAAGTGGAGTCTACAAATTCAAGCTCAAAAGTGAAGTTTACAATCAATTTAATAGATGATGCCAAATTGATATATATGTCACAAAGAAATAAAGAAATAAACCAAAAAAAATAAAAAAATAATAAAAAATAATAATAATAAATTGAAAGATAAATTTTAAGAGAGGCACACCAATTTATAAGGGAAAAATTACCACAGGTTTTTTAGTTATTGTCCGAATCATGCATATTATAGTCCTTCGTGGTTTTATTCATCATAAATACTTTTCACTTGTCACTTTCGTGAAATAATTTTTCATATATATATATATATATCCCGTAGCAGGAAACTCTACGGCCCAAAACGAGTCCATCTCTAACAAATTGCGTTCTAATGTAAATCCAAAACGTCTTACTTCTGACGTCATAGAGTGTGCAATCTCTCAGATACGGAGTAACCCCATGTAATCCGGAGTAACTCCTTGTAATCCCATTTAATCTTAAATAATTCTCCCCTGTAATCTCAAAATATATCATTAAATGCGATACGTATATGAAAATATATATGCTCATCGTATGAATTCTTCGATCCCTCACTCCGTCACCGTCAGCATCACGCCATGTAAGGCGAGCGTCTATAAACACTGCATTTTTTTTCATTTTTGCCGAGTTAAATTTTACTAAAATTCTTTTACCATTCCCATAGATAAAGCATAATTGTGGCAACCTATATATCGCCCGTCTTCTCTTATCCTAACCCAATTACAGTTCAAATTTCAGCTGCCTCTGATCGGTATTTATCCTATTGTACAAAATCACTTAAATTGATTTTCTCGACCATAAAATTCAGATGCACTCTATATTTTCCTTTCCAGCCGATTCTTTTTGTAGGGGCTTAACCCTACCTTAACGCTGCCATCCTGGCGCCTCCAGGCCCTACAATTATGCTTTATTATCAAAAGAAAAGTGTAGACTCCGCAGAAACTATTTCAATCTTGATTGGCTTACCCCCGGAACTCCCTAGAGTCAAAATTTCCCATTCGCGGCTGTAAATTGAGTTTACCTCCTCCCAAATCTGAATGTAAAGAACTATCATAGGTTCTTGCTAATAAACTCCTCCCGCGAAAGGGCGACCCTTAGTTTACCTCGTCTCCGCCTACCCGAGGTCTTAAAATCCCTGGGAGCGCCGACAACGGGGTTCTTTGCTCTCTTGTTTTACCTCCAACCACGCAAGCTCTATGATTTATAAATAATCAAACTCTGCCGCAGATTGTATCATACTTAATTTAACCAAATTTATCTTTTCCCATTAAAAGATTGTGAAATTGAAGTGAATTAATAAAAACCCTGTAATAGTGAACTTCGTTGTTTCCATTCACGTGAAACTCAGTATAGATCCCTATATATATATATATATATATATATATATATATATATATATATATATATATTTATCTATATCTCGTCATACAGTGTTTTCTCCCGAAGTTTCCACCGTGCTTCGTGAAAAGAAATCAGGCTAAGCACTCGATGGTAACCTTCCAAAACTTTACAACCAATCGACGTACGAGTAGTGAGTAGAAACTAAAATACACGGCAAGAAGTGTGAGCCTGGTGCGTCCATCAGTGTCGACGTTAAACGTAATCCAAAAGAGTTTTCTTCGGAGTTCCCATAACCCAAGAGTGACGTTGTCGAGCATCCTCCAGATACAACTCCGACTCCAAACGAAGGGACCACCTCCGGAAATCGAGTCCATCGTCATCTCCTACATTCGAGCGGCACAATAAATCCCGCTCGACATATATATATATATATATATATATATATATATATATATATATATATATATATATATATATATATATATATATACTGTGTGTATATATATATATATACACTGTATAATGTATATATATATATATATATATGTGTGTATATATATATATATATATATATATATATATATATATATATATATATATATATATATATACACTGTATATATATATATATATATATATATATATATATATATATATATATGGGATTGAACTCAGAATGGCCCCCTGAAGTTTTTTATGATACAAGCAGACCGTGCATGGAACAAGGAACTCTTCTGGGGAAATTAAATCCACTGTAGTCCAACTACTGTAAGTAACGGTAAATGATAAAACACTATAGTTTTTTCTTTTTCATGATGTTAGCCCGACGTGGGCAACGGGTCATTCGCAAAGAGGCCCCCAAAATATAGCTTCCCTCACCAGCTATCTGCAAAGCAGATAGGATCCAGTTTTAGGACAGAATCTAGGGGTTACAGCTACACCTAGCCTACTATATCCAGAACCTCAATATAAGCAAAAGACTCGTTGCATTCGCGTCGGATTCAATACATCAAATAAAAAGGGATAACTAGTGTATTTTTAGCCAAACGCCAAAACTTAAACCTGAACTGGCAAAATTGAGCGTCCACTTTTCAAGACACATAACATGTCCGTTTCATGATGGGATTGAACTCAGAATGGTCCCCTGAGGTTTTTTCATGATACACACAGACCGTGCATGGAACAAGGAACTCTTCTGAGAAAGCTAAATCAACTATAGTCCAAATAAGTAATGGTAAATGACAAACACTATAGTTTTTCTTTTTCATGATGTTAGCCCGACGTGGGCAATGGGTCACTCGCAAAGAGGCCCCCAAAATATAGCTTCCCTCACCAGCTATCTGCAAAGCAGATAGGATCCAGCTTTGGGACAGGATCTAGGGTTACAGCTACACCTAGCCTACTATATTCAAAACCTCAATATAAGCAAAAGACTCGTTGCGTGAACATCCGCAGGGCTCCGCTAATCTCCTGAGTGTTCGCATTGAGTTTCTCCACCGCCTGTAATTTATGAAGAGAACATTACACATTTGCGGGATTACAGTTGGTTTACAGAGAATTTCACAGGGAAATCTTTCAAATTACTGACCTCATTAACTGTTATACACATAATTTGAAGGCAGAGTGTTACCAGATTAATTTTAACATTAGAGTAATTTTATTTTTTTTATATAATCTCTATACTTACGACGTCATCTTACTTAAATAAAATTATCTTCTCGGGAATATATATGCAAATTTATTAAAGTGTTTCAAAACAAACAGTTTTTGGAGAATGGCAGAAAATGCTGAAGGCGGCATTAAATAAAAAATTGGGGTATTAAATTTATTAAACTGTAAAGGAGTATGAAAATAAAAATGTGGTCGGGACGTTGGGTTGAACATAAAAGGTGGGTTAATATTGTTGGTAATAAGCCCTATTTATATATAAACTAAAAAGCAAACTGACAGCAAATGCGTGGGTGGCACCCACACTGAAAGGATTAAATTTTAAAAGTAAAGAATGAGGCACAGAAAACTAAATACGAAAAAGCTGTAATTGGAAAGGTGTCATGAATAATAATAATTATAATAATAATTTTTTTTAAACAAGAGAAGGGGAGTGCTAGCACAGCGCTCAAACTATAAAGTGTTGAACATGTTAAATATCATCGTTTAAATGGCTCCATGTTTATTGATATGAATCACTGTAATAGTTTTATTTTCTGTAATTCTCTCCTTTGAGGAGAGAGACTGCCAATAGTCACAGCTGCAGTGTTTCAACACTTAAGGTTGTAACATGGAACTTATTAATACAAAACAATTATATGCATTTATGATGCTGCCTCAATAAAAAAAACATTCTTAGTTTCTACATAAAATTTCTCTCAGTGACTGTTTATTACCGTATCAGTGTGCTGATCTAAAAATAGCATTTGCTCCGGATATAACAATGCCATACCAGTAGTATCCATTCAGCTATCGTCCATTTGCCAATTGGAAGATATTCTAAGCAGTGACGTATGAAACCTAAAGATACCCATCAATCTGGTAATGTTATAATGTTATTAAAATTTAATATACATCAAAACATTGTTTTTTCATTCATAAACCGCCCATATATGTATTTATATAGATCAGGTTTTTGCTCTGTCTTTGTTATAACACAAAATAATATCTGAATCTATGCTCAGTATTAAATGTAAATAAATAAATAAATAACTGAATCAATTTGGAATTTGCTCAGGGCGCAATAATGCCTACCAACGGCTGTTTTTATACATGTTTCAGGATGACAGGCTTGCCAATACCATGAACACTATCATCACGTTCGAAGGGTTTTTTCTAATTTTTACACTACCATTTTTTATTCACTTCATTGATATCCCCCTTGTTAATATATATCCTCTTCTTGAATTTATATTTAATTATTCATTTATGTTTCCTTAGTGATATATAAATCAGAGTGATGAATGGAAATAATTAGGTTCTAAAGACATTTGGCAATGAGTCAACCAACCAATCACCGCTCACTTACTCCCGATTCATTCATAAAATGTTACAGCCGTTTGTAGTACACACAACAAATGTATGCCAGGTGTCGCTATCTGTTCTCCAGAGTGTCCTACAAATAATGAGCGCAACTGTACATAGCAAATCTACTTAGTTATTTAAACCCCTAACCGTTAAGAAACGTGGCTTACCATTTGGGAGAACTAGCAGGAAAGAGCTAGCCTGGAAGAGGTGACCGCTAATCCCTGATAATATAAAATCCTGATGTGAAAACAAATCACCCGGGAGGAGAAAAGACAATTAACACAGAGAAAAGAGAAAAAATTTTTGCATCATTTTTCTTAAATACAATATCTATCTCGATAATATCATAAATGTAAATGAAAAACTGCCCATACCGATGCCGACTCTTTGGCTAAATTTAAAAAATCTATTTCTTTCATAAATTTTAAACTAATGTGAAAACTTTCAATTTTTATATTTTATATTTCATATTTGTCTAAATGTGTTTCCTTAGCTCACTCCACAATATACAGTACCAAATTTGTTACTCGTATACCATAGCTAAAGTGATGTTAAAAAGTTTTATTACTCTTTAAAATGATAAAATAATTTTATTTTAGTTTCATAAATTGAAGGCGAATATTTAAAATAATTGTGTTTCCTTGTGTTGAAAGTATTTTCTTTCTTCAACAATGTCAACAACAACAAAATTTTTCATTAAAATTTCAAGTCCCTGTTGGCCAATTTGAATTAAAAAATGGATTCATAATTTGGGTTTATAAAATTACTAAAATACTTAAAATAAAGTCAACATAATAATATAGTTTTATATATAAATTATGAAGTGCAACTTATTATAGAATTAGGTTATTATTCGTTTTATACAAAGTTTTGTCCGATGAATAAACGCTGATATTCTTGTAATTATGAGGTCTATGGCTACTGAAATTCAGTTGATTTATTTAATATATAATTCTCGTGCTTCGAACACTATGCGTAGGCTATGCGTAGGCTAGGCGCTACATAGCGCCTAGCCTACCCAACCGTCAGCCATCATCATTTTCTCTTCATTCATTTCTCGCTGCAATTATCATTTATTGCTTATTTTTAAGCATTGAATTTGAACGAAGAGACGTACGTAAGCTGATTTATTTCTTCTGGAAACGTGGAATGTTACCTGCAATCATAGCAGCAGAGATAAATTCGACACTTGGTGCTGAAACAACAAATGAACGTACATGTCGTCGGTGGGTGGCTCAATTCAAGGAAAACAATTTCAATGTCGATGATAAACCACGTTGTGGTCGACCATCACTGGATTTGAACACAGGTATACAAAACTTTCTGGATACAGAGAAGTATGCTACGACTAGGAGTATTGCATTAGAACTGGGAGTTTGTCACAGAACAATTCAGCAGTATCTTATTCAGATGGGGAAACGTATTTATCTAATCGATGGATTCCACATTATTTAACTGTTGAACAAAAGGCAAACCGTGAACGAATATGTTTAGAGTTGTTGGAGAAATATGCTGCAAATGATTTTTTGGGACAATTAATTACAATGGACGAAGTTTGGATCTATTGGGACAATGATGGCAGCTATCACCATATGAGTTGGAGAGGAGATGGTGATATCCCAAATGTGGAAGTTCAACGGACGTTGACCATTCGTAACCATCTGCTCTCGGATACTGGGACTGCAAGGGTGTTCTCCTTTTGGAGGTATTGCCACGTGGACAAAATAAATGCTGATATTTACTGTCAGCATTTAGATCGCTTGAAGGTAGCAATTCAGCAAAAACGTCGGCGACTAGTTAATGGGGGATACCACCATCTTCACTACCGCCATGATAACGCGAAGCCTCATACAGCTGCTAAAAACTGTTCAAAAACTGCGCGATCTCGGTTTTACAGTATTGTCACATCCCCCATATTCACCAGACCTCGCACCGTCTGATTTTTACCTTTTCTCCCCACTTAAATCTTCAATTCGTGGTAGGAAGTTCCCATCTGCGGAAGAAATTCACGTGTTCTAGATGCTGGATTACCGCTAAACCACGGACATTCTTGCACATGGCACCAGGAAATTGCCAGGAAGATGGCAAAAATGTATTGCAAATAAAGGCGATTACTTTGAACATCTTTCTACCACTGAAGATTAATTATGTTTGGTTTTATTGAATAAATTTTATTTATCGGACAAAACTTTGTATACAATCCTATATTATCTTGTGCAAATTTGTATAAAATGTACTTTTTTATAAAAAAAATATTTTCTACTTTCTAATATGTATGTATATAAATTTCGGTTAATTTGTTTATTCTGGCTACCTTTTTTGGAGATTTTCATTCAACTATAGGTTACTTTGTTTATTTTTGGCTACTTTTTCTTGATTTTGCCTACTTCTTTCTGTTACTCGTTAGTTTGGTGATTTTCGTTCTAGAACCATGAAGTGTCAATCTTGTGAACTTGATTTTGAAGACCTAATCCGCCTTGTTGGCCTCGATGAAGATAGGGCTACACGCATAAGCAAATTAATCACAGTGAAAATTTTGTGGATCCCCAAGACCATACCATCCACATGCAAAACATTGAACGCTTGTGGAAGGATGTGAAATCGTGGGTTTTACGTGCTGGGAACAGACGCCCTCATTACCGGGAATATTTTGCACGATACTTGTTCCTGACAGAACATCCTGACGATTCTACAGTTCTGCATCACTGCCTTACTGCAATTGCAGAACTATATCCTCCAAAATAAGGTGACTGGTTAGGGTAGGTTGTTAGGTTAGGTTAAGTTACGGTAGGTTAGGTTAGGTTGTTAGGTTAGGTTAAGTTACGGTAGGTTAGGTTAGGTTGTGTTTAGCACGAATGCAAACTTTTCTGGTCGATTTTGAGGTGTTTTGCACGAATCTGCCATCCGTTTCCTGTGCAAATGCGTAGTTTTCGAGATGACGATATCTCGAAAACTACGCATTTGCACAGGAAACGGATGGCAGATTCGTGCAGAACGCCTCAAAATTGACCAGAAAAGTTTGCTCTCATTATAAAAAGAGACTGGGTCAAAAAACGAATAATTACCTAGAATTATTATTAATAGAGAGTAGGAGATTACAATACGGTAGTTTACAATATTTGTAAATTAACTAGTCAGAGAAAGTGTAAATTTATGTGCAAGAGGGGTCGACCGCAGGTCGATCCTGAACCGTCGTTCGAACTCACACAAAGTAAGTAAGTACAGATCTACAGAAGCTAAGGCTAACAAAGACCCTAAGATCCACTCTAAGGTTAGCCCGAGAGAAAGGAAAGAGTAGGGGGTTAAGAGAAGAGAATAAGGTGTTAAGTAGCAACACCTATCACTCGTAGGTTAACATTCATTCAGAAAAAGAGAAAAAAAGACTCACCATCATCATCCGCCGGCCACTGCCGACAAGTCGGAAAAATAGTCGAAAGAGAATAGGAAAGGGTGAAAGATGAAAAGAAGTAAAATAAGAACGCCTATAAACCATGCAAACACAGTCTTAACTCACTGCCATACCATGCAAACTACAGACATGTAATAGAGAGTTACAGACATGCAAATAAGGAGAGAAGAAGAAAAAGGTTATAAAGAATAACAAAAAGTGGGTTAATTTACTCAACAAGCTACAACTAAGTTCGTGTTAGTCTTTTTTTTTTTTTTGCTGGCATATCACACGCTGCCATGTCACAAGCTAGCATTAATCGTCAACAGACTCATCTTCGACCACCACATCCAGAGCTCCTGTTACTAATTGTTTTTTTTATTTTAAACAACGTTAATATTTTTAAAATGCCTATCTAAACGGTTCTTAAACATATTAACGCTGGTAGAGTTACGACGACGCAAGATTATTCCATTTATCAATTACTTTAAACGTAAAGAAGTTTTTAGCGATATTAGTAATGAAACGTCTGCCACGCAACTTAAATCCGTTATTACGAGTATTGCTATTATCGAAAGTGAACAGTTTGTCAAAATTTACGTTATCGATGTTATTAACGATTTTGAAAACTTCAATAAGCTCCCCCCTTAATCTCCTAGTTTCGAGTGAATGCAAGTCTAACTCTTTAATCCTATCTTCATAAGGCTTGTTGCGCAATGACGGAATTAGTTTCGTGGCACGACGCTGAACCCTTTCTAACCTATCAATATCCTCACGCAAATACGGGCACCAAAACTGAACGGCATATTCTAAATGAGGCCTGACTAGGGACTTGTAAAGGGGCAATATAATATCCTTCGATTTAAATTCGAAATTACGCGCTATGAAGCCTAACATCCTATTAGCTTTTGCGCAAGACTCCAGGCACTGGTTCCTAACTTTTAAATCCTTAGATACGCGTACGCCTAAATCTACTTCCTCGTCAACGCTCGCTAACTCTCTATCATCCATCGTGTACGTGTAATTATTGTTACGAGAACCTATATGCAAAACTTTACATTTGTCTACGTTAAATTGCATCTGCCACTTATCCGTCCACTCCATAATCCTATTTACATCGTCTTGGAGCCTATTTCTATCGTCCTCGTTAACAACCTTACCGCCTATTTTAGTATCGTCCGCGAATTTTGACACGTTACTAGTCAATCCTACATCTATGTCGTTAATGTAAATTACGAATAGCAATGGGCCTAACACTGAACCCTGTGGGACACCGCTACCTACATCCAACCACCCCGATTCACTACCATTAACAACGACCCTCTGTCTCCTAGCACGAAGCCATTCCTCTAACCAGTTAGCTACCTGACCGCGTATACCGTGCGCTTTAACCTTCGCAATTAATCTTCTATGCGGAACTGTATCGAACGCCTTTTTAAAATCTAAATAAATAACGTCAGCCGCTCTATGCCTATCGTATTCGCGCACTATTTCGTTATAAAATTCTAACAAATTAGTTAAACAAGATCTATGGCGTCGAAACCCATGCTGACTACTATTAATCAAATCTCTACTTTCTAAGTGATCGATGATACGATCCCTAACTACGGATTCCAAAAGTTTACCGACAATTGACGTTAAGCTAATGGGCCTATAATTGCTAGCTACTGTGCGGTCGCCTTTTTTAAAAATAGGCGTGACGTTAGCTAATTTGAAGTCTTCAGGAATAATCCCCGTTTCGAGTGACTGATTAAAAATCTTCGTTAAGGGGCCTACAATCTCTTTCAAATGTCTGGGATAAAAAGCGTCAGGGCCTGGAGCCTTGCTAACTTTTAGCCTATCGATATAATGCGCAATCTCACCCTCGTAAACAGTTATTTCATCCAAAATAGTCTCGCTACTAAATGGAACGATATCGTCCACGTCGGGGACATTATTTACGTCTTCTACGGTAAAAACTGTCGCAAAAAAGTTATTGAAAATACCCGCCATCGCCTGAGCGTCAGAAGCCAAAGCGCCGTTAACATCCACTAGAGGGCCTATGTTATCTTTTATCGGCTTACGATTATTGACGTATTCAAAAAACTTTTTTGGATTATGTTTACTATCCGCAGCTATAAGTATCTCTAAATTACGCTTAGCATTCCTAACTGATCTTTTAACCTGACGTCTAAGCTCGATATATCTATTAAAGTTAGCTGCCGTGCCATTGCGCTTATTAAGTCTATACGCTCTGTTACGCTCGTTTATGAACTCGCCTATTTCCCTAGTCCACCACTTGGGCCTACCATGATTTCTAGCGCGCTTGGGCCTACGAGGAATAAACTCCCTTTCAATATTCATAAAACTTTCTTTAAACGCCTCCCAATGCAAATTTGTGTCATTACCCATAAATAAGTTATCCCAGTCCACTACTCTCATCCTATCCGCAAAACTATCAAAATTAGCCCTACGAAAATCAGGGACTTCTATTACGTTACTATCCTTAGTGTTTTCTATCAATAACTTAAACCTAAGAATTTGATGATCACTACATCCTAAACTCTCGCCTACTTCTAAACCTTCGACTATATTTTCGCCGTTCGTCATCACCAAATCTAAAATATTGTCACCGCGCGTTGGTTCGGTAACCATCTGTCGTAAAAAATTATCTTCCATGAACTCAATCAATCTCAAACCCTCCTCATTACCAGTAAAAGTCTCGTAATTAACATTAGGGCAGTTAAAGTCTCCGACAATTATACTATTCCGATTGTCAATAAAGTTACCAAGAAGTGAGTAAAATCTAGTATCGGTATCGAGGGGTTGAACGGGAGGTCTATAAACAACAACAAAATTAAAACTAATACTACGCGCCCTAACTTCAACGCATATCGCATTAATTGCTGCCGGAAAATCTATCTTAACCTCGATAGCCCTAAGGGAATTACGAATGTACAGCAAAACGCCGCCACCAATCCTATGTAACCTATCATTAGTAAAGAGTTTAAAACCCGGTATATCAAGTTCCCCAACAAGTCCCGAGTCACGGTATTTAACCACGTTTCAGTGATAGCAACTATATCGTAGTTGCCGGAATAAATTATCGCCTTAAATTCGTTTAATTTATTTCTAATACTACGCGCGTTACAATAAAAGACGTTTAAGTTATTTTTTACCACGGGCCGGCGTTTTAAACTATTTTTCACGTCGGGCCCGCGTTCCCCGGACCCACAACGTTTAAAGAAGGCTTCGACCTATACAGCTTTCGTACGTTTTCGTCAATTAACCTACCTAGCCTAGCATTACCTATTTCATTAAAATGCACCCCATCTTTTATAAAAAGGCTAGGATCACTGAATTCTGACCACAGCTTTACGAAGGGTACATTTTCCTCAGCACAAATCTCTTCTAATTTAGTATTAAAAATATCGTTTTAGACGTAATCCTAAGACCCAAACCGTGCCTAGGGGTAATACCTAGAACTAAAGACCTATCTGACCTCGCCTTTAGGGACCTAATTAACCCCCTATATCTCTCCAAAAGGTCAGGCACTCTCGTATCGGGCCTATACGAGTCGTTGCCCCCTACCATCGTCACCAACATCGAGTGACGGGAGGCAACGTCAATCCTATCCACTTCGTCTCTAACTCTGTCAACCCTGGCCCCTGGGAGACAGACCCTCCTCCTCTTGGTTGGATGCCGTTCAACGAACTCTGTGTCCATATGGCGCACTAAAGAGTCCCCAATTAAAATAGTTTCCCCCTCATTCACGTCCCTTTCCAAATGGGCGAAAGGGTTCGAAACCTCGATAGGGGGATTCCTATCACCTAACGTACGCGGCCTAGCTCCACCCTTAACTTCTCTAAATCCCTCCCCATCTACTAATCTCGGACCAACCTTAACCCCTTCCTCAACTCTATCCAACCTTCCCGATAAGCTACCTAAACTAGAAACTAGGTTACGCACCTCACCCTTCAAATTACTAACGTCTTCAACGTTAGTATTGGTTCGGCTTTCGTCAACCGTAGCCCTACCCCTGCCCTCATCAAGCGTTGCAAGTCTTTCCGTTACCTCACGTACACTGCGTTTTATGTCAACTATTTCCTCCCTTAACTCGCAAAAAAAAAACTGATCTCTCGGTAATCGCCATAGGACCGCCGTTATAATCTTTAAATCCGAATACCACCGGTTTACCCACACCTAACACACGACGCTTTCTGCGACGGCATCGCGCAGTTAAAATTAGTTTATAACCGTCACAAGTTTAAGTTAAATTAAGCCGGCACGCTATGAAAACTTCTAAATCGCTAAAAACCACTAATATTCAATTACTTAACTATAACAATGTGAATATAAACGCAAGTATATAAAATTCAAAACTTTCCAAAAGTAAAGTTATTAGCAATATGCAAAGTAGAAGCAATATCAGAGAGCTCAGGAAATGCGTCCGTTCAGTACAGAGTCTGGCTGATTTATTAAACTTTTCCTTTTTCGTGACTGTGAAGTATTTTTATGTAATTACACTATGAAATGAGTATAAATTATCATTTTTTTTGTCTGCTCATTTTTCTATAAATATAGATTGTTTTGCAATGAAAATTTTTAAATTTCAAAAAATCGGTGACAGAATAGGCTAAATTTGGCCGATGCCGAAAAAATGGCCGATTCTTCCGATGCCAATGCCGATTAATCGGTACATCACTATTTAACACGTAAGATTGAAGTAAGCTTTGTTGCATGCTGCTAAATCCTTTCTACCATTTCTATATCATTCTTCATTAGGGTGACCAAAACTGTGTAGCATACTCTAAATGAGGGCGAAGAAACGACTTATATAATAGCAAAACAAAATCTTTAAATGTATATTCAAGATTACGAGAAATAAAACCCAATACTCTATTAGCCTCATTGCTCGCGACTGAACATTGCTTTGAGAACTTTAAATCTTTAGTAACAATGACACAAAAATATTTTCCTTCAGAGGCTTCATTTAACACTCTTTTTCCCATAGTGCAGTTAAATTTACTTTGTGGCAACCTATATGCATGATTTTGCATTTATCTATGTTAAATTTCATTTGCCACTTATTAGACCCCTCTATTAAAATACACTGGTCAACAAAGATTTTGTTTCCTTAACGAGATGGTTTGTAAGCGTTCTTATTTTACTTCTTTTCATCTTTCACCCCTTTCCTATTCTCTTCGACTATTTTTCCGACTTGTCGGCAGTGGCCGGCGGATGATGATGGTGAGTCTTTCTCTCTCTTTTTCTGAATGAATGTTAACGCACGAATAATAGGTTTTGTTACTTACTTAACCCCTTATTCTCTTCTTTTAGCCCTCTACTCTCTTCTTTCTCTCGGGCTAAGCTTAGAGTGGATCTTAGGGTCTTTGTTAGCCTTAGCTTCTGTAGATCTGTCGAGATCATGTGATTCCTATAGACATTTTAACGCTGATTACAGAAATGACCTTGAAATTTCTATATCACGCAATGTTTTGGAGAAATTTTCTATTCCTTTATTTCATTATTATCAGCTTGAGTATTTGTAATTTTTATTTAAATAGCAGTTTCATCGTAATATTTCATATTGCAAAAGAAAATATCATTAGACTTATTACTTTACCATTTTTGAGATGCTTAAAAATTAAAATTCAATGGGCGCTAAAATCGTACAATCTGGCAGCCGTGCCAGTAGGATGATGCAGTAGTGACCGCTGCACTGCGTTGTCTAAAAAAACACTGGCGTCAGTCGTTTGTTGGTTGTCATTCAACGGTGTTGTGGGTAAAAAGTTCTAAAAAGCCATTATGCCTCACAAATGTGTTAACAACTCTGATACTTTCTATTACGTATGCGGTAAGTTCACTCTCAAATTTCAAAAGAATATCACTCCTTTCATTAAAAAAGCATACGAACTCTATTTCGGATGTAAAATAGGGGACCAAGACAAAAGTTGGGCTCCTCATATTTGTTGTACATCTTACGCAGTAAATCTCAGGACATGGCTAAAAGGTGCTCGTATATCCATGCTATTTGCTCTCCCAGTGGTTTGGAGAGAGCAGAGAGATCACGTCAAGGCTCTTACTTTTGTTTGACGGATGTTTCTGGATTTTCTTCTAAAATAAAAAAATCGATTGAATATCCAAATTTTCCTTCGGCAATAAGACTGGTGCTGCACGGTGAAAGTCTTCCTATACTAGAGCGGCCAGAGACGTGGACCTTAGAAGATGAAACTACCGTAGACGAGCCTATGGAATTGGAACAAGACATGGACCCAGATTTTCAACGATATGACCAAATTTTTTTCTTTGAGCGGAGTCTGTGTTACTATAACATTGTAAACGGATTGATGATGGCACTTGGTCATGAACATAAACAAGAAGAAAGGCGACTGTTCATTGACACATCGAAGTTGGTCTAAAGGCTGTGCTGTTGCATAATGGGAACGTTTATTCATTAACTCCCGTCGGACATGCTGTTCATATGAAAGTTATATGAAAATATGGAGCTCGCTTTGAATTGCATAGGATTCACTAAGTACAACTGGCACATCTGTGGCGATTTAGAAGTCATAGCGCTTCTTCTTGGCATGCAGCTGGGATATACAAACCACTGCTGCTTTCTTTGTGAGTGGATAGTCAACCCAGAGGTTCTCATTATGCTATTAAGGAGTGGCAACGCAGTCCCTCTTTCTCTCCCACCCTCACTCCCTCCTTCTCCTCTCCCCCCTCTCCCTCTCGCGATCCTCTCCTCTCCTTTCGCTATCTCCACCTCCTCTCTCTCTCTCTCTCTCTCTCTCTCTCTCTCTCTCTCTCTCTCTCTCTCTCTCTCTCTCTCTCTCTCTCTCTCTCTTTTGTTCCCTCCTCCTGCCTCCTTGTTATTTTCTTTCGATTGACCTTTATTCTTATTTTCCTTTTTCCTTCCCTTTCACCTCATACTAATACATGACCCCTCTCTTCACCTCCCCCCGCTGCTCCCCGATTATTACCTCCTCCCGCGTCTCTCATTCCTCCCAACCTATCAACTACTTCTGTCATTTGTGTTTTTGCTTCTTTCTGTTTTACCTTTCCCTCCTCATCCTTTCTCTTTTACATAATAATTGACTCATTCATCCACTCACACGCATTTAATTTTTAGTAAAAAGTCGTCTGTAAATATTCAAAATTATATTAATAGTATGGAAAAACTTTACATGCTTGTCATACACTTTACAGTTCAGAACAAAGCCAAATTCAAACCCAGTCTTGTACACGCCTACAATAGGGTACTGTGTGTGCCACATTTATTTTATAATTAAATACAAATCATTAATTTATTGTATTAAATAACTACAAAATTGCTTCAGATTGGCGACAAAACCTATTGGGAATGGAGAAAATTGCCAAACGTACAACCAAATATGTAGGCACTGCGCCAACATAACAAAAAGAAAAACGTACTTTTTCGTATAAAAATTTTCCATCGCTGATTCATGAAAATTACTTCGAGAGAAAAAATAATGAAAATACAAATATTAGACGTGTGGGGACTTACTTTGCAAAGTAAGCGAATTTAGGACAAAAAGATTTATATTAGCTCGTCTCAAAGCTGCTTAGTGACGAGCATTGCTGTAGGCAAGGAAGCTGTGGTTAATCTTCTACAAGCTTTGAGTGAAAATCTAATAACACAAAAGGATAGGCCTATTCCTTCAGGTATTTAGGCATAGTGAATTGCCTGTATTAATTACACGGAATAAACTCGTTGTGTAACTCTATCACCTACAACCAGAGAGAGGCGCGATAGTCAGCCGCGCGCCCTATAACCAGAAGCGAGATCCAACGAACTAATAAGGTGTGGTAGTTTCCTTTTTAGCATTAGGCAGCGCTAAATACCTAAGGCAAATAAATTCGACATTAACCAAAAAAACTACTTAACAAGGTCTTTTGAAGACCTCCACAAACACACAATGTTTTAACGAAAAGATGTAGGGTTTTTGCTGTCGACTAGGCACCAAACTCTGGCGGAAATTTTTACCGGATCGCCAAGTGATAGCAATCAACTCATAACCCATTTAGTTTTCTTATAAACAGCTCCCAAAAATGTTCGTGTTTATCAATAATCTTGTTCCTCATTTAAATAATACACCAAAAACGACGATATTACGAGATGGAATCACATTGAATCGAACAATAGCTGAAATTAATTTATCACCACAGTGTAGAGGAATACAACACTTATTTTAAGTGTTAATATCGAGTCACGATATGGCAAAACGTATTGCATCATGAATGATCCCAAAATTCGAAGGACTGCAATTTGGCGTATCAGATTACGATTCGAATAACACCTAATTTTAAACTGATTGAATCCAGCGACGAAATGCATTGAAAAATATAGATTAAGATATGTGTAAAAATTAATAATTCTAACATTCATTTAAGCATATAAAATCCAAAATCGCGTGACACTCTAACTGATATAAAATGCAAGTTTGGAAAAATAAATAAATTTTTTATTTTCTTTTTATTTTATAGTTACTAAGTAATTGATTAATGATTTCTTTTTTAAATTACCTAATCATTTTTTAGATTAAGCTTCATCATGTAATCGTGTTAGATTCTGCAATATTCATTTTTTTATACATTCTCTCTTAGTTGTAAGAGATGAAGTCATAACTTGCCAAAACTCTAAATTAACACAATTTTAAATTTTAAACATTTAATTTTGGCTCATATGCATGTTTAATTTTAATCCATAATAAAATGCATATTTCATTTTCCATTTTTAGTTAACTTGGCAAATCATGATAACATCAAATCTCTCAATATGCTGTTTAAGAGAAAAATATGACTTTATCTTCAATATCTTGCTTATCTGCCAGTTAAAGCCAAAATTTACCTTTATCTTCAAATATTTTGCAAAAAAAATTCAGCCTATTGAGAATAAAAAACAAAACAGGTCACTATTAAATAATAATGATGTCACCAAATTATTAGTATATAAACTCTTGTAATTTTTCAAATTATCATTCTGATTATTCTGATCTTATCTAGAGTCTGAAGCATTGCCTGAAATATTTTAGAAGTAGAAAAATCCAGTCAGAAGATCTCTTTGTCTTCTCCTTTGAGCCCTTCTTTCTCCAGAGAACTTAGTTTAAAAATAGAATAAATAATTTTCCGGTACGCTACAAGAAGATTCGGGAAACCGTCAGATAATTTAGTAAGTTTTCACAGAATCCTCCAATCCACTACAAGAATAAATCGGAGTGTAGTATAAAAGAAACTACTTCGATTCCCTTCACGGTACCAGCTACTCCAGAGTGAGAAAGTCCATTGCTGCCATCTAACCGGAACCTCCGTCAACCTCGAACCATAATCCTTTGTTGATGATGCATGGATCTTAAGCAGAAATGTTATTGCCTGGAGGAAAAGTCAATACTACAACTTATCTTACACTTTAACTATAACATGGTCACGTCAAAATCCTATGATTAAAAGTTTTTAAAGTATCCCACGTTCGTGAAATAACCTAACTACTCTATTCCCTAAATTTAGGAATAATGCATAAATAAATATATAGTGGTCGTAGCATTACCACCAAAACTACAGTGAACAAACAATATATTTATTCTGTCATTGGTTTTCAAAAAATAAAAGTATTACTATAACACCTAAGAGTGGAGGGGGAGGGGTAGTGAAGGAGTGAGAGAGGGACTGGGGTTTGATGCCAAATCTCGGAGAGGGTGGAGGAAAACTATTGTAGTGTACTGTACATACAATTATACTAACATTGTAGTTTATAGAGGGAGCTGTTGGTGGATTTGTGGATTTAGACCATTTTGGAAACAAAGTAAATTGGGCTTTGCCACTTTTGGAAACAAAGCCATATTATTATGTCGTTTATGAAAAGTATATAATATCTTTTGAAACTAGTTGATAACACATCTTGATGCACATGGGGATGAACTGTCTGTTTGTGGTACAAACTCAACTTTGACCAAAAATGGACTTAGTTCCATTTGGAAATGAGCTTTTCATTTGGCAATATGCCTATATGAGTGCAAATATACCTCATTCTATGAAGTAGAAAGCCTCATTTCTTGCCTGCTAAAACTATAACTTGTTTGATTTTAGTAATTTTCTGATTTCTTGTTTCGCCTTCTATAATTGTGCAAAGTCACGGATTCACGGATTTACTTGACGCATTCAAGAATTCACTTCAGATTCACAGATTTACTTCGCGCACATTCACAAATTCACTTCACCAACAATGTCTAAATTCCATTCTTGCTAAAAACACCCAGATTTGTTTTGTTATATATGTGGTAATTTCCAATCAGTGAAGCAAATGCAAAATATCACAGAATTTGTAAGAAAATCATATTTCACTTATTTCGGTGTAAAGCTTGGTGATCAGGATAAGTCATGGGCTCTGCATAGTGTTTACCGATCATATGTCGGGAATTTGAGACAATGGGCTCAAGGCAAAAGAAAGTCCTTACCTTTTGGTATACCTATGGTTTGGCGTGAGCCCAAAGATCATACCAAAAACTTATTTTTGTTTGTGTAATATCAAGGGATTCAGCTCCAAGAATATATCATCCATTGCGTATCCATCACTGCCATCTGCCATCTGTCCTGCTACAAACAGTGATGATGTTCCCATTCCTGCATGCCCCAAAGAACTTGATGAAGTTTCTGAATCTGATATAGAACTTAACGATCACAATGACTTTGAAATTGATGATAAGAGTTCTAAAGACCCACAGTTATTCACTCAAGCAGAACTGAATGATCTTGTACGAGATCTTGACCTACCGAAAGGTGTTGCCCAACTCTTGGGATCCAGGTTGAGTGAAAGAAATTTACTGGCTGCTGGAACGAACTTCATATTCTTGCTACAGGAGCAGAGAACAAAACTTTGTTAAATTCTTCTCTATGGATGGTTTTCTAGTATTGTGCACTGACATACCTGGTCTTATAAATACTATGGGCACAGACGATGATCGAAAAGTGTGGAGATTGTTCACTGACAGTTCAAAGTCAAATCTAAAAGCTGTTTTACTGCATGATGACATCAACTTCCATCCATCCCCATTGGCAACTCTGTCCACATGAAAGAAAATTATGACAACATGAAATTCCTTCTAGATAAAATAAAATATAGTGATCATAACGGGATCATTTGTGGAGATTTGAAGGAGATAGCCATGCTTCTTGGCCAACAATCTGGTTATACAAAGATGCCTTGCTTCATACGTGAGTGCCACAGCAGAGCAAAGGCTGATCATTGGAAAAAGAAGGATTCGCCCCAAAGAACTAACTTAACACCAGGCACCAAAAATATTGTCAACGAACCTCTTATGACACCTGCAAAAGTGTTGCTACCACCATTACACATGAAACTGGGGCTAATGAAGCAATGTGTAAAAGCTTTGAATAGAGATGGCAACTGTTTCAAATACATTTCTGACCAATTCTTTTCTCTAAGTGAAGAGAAAATAAAAGCTGGGGTGTTCGATGGCCCTGAAATACGGGAACTAATGAAAGATGACAACTTTCTTGATTCATTGTCAAATGTGGAGAAAGCGGCTTCGATATCATTAAAATTTTTTGAACATTTTCTAGGAAACCATAAAGCCAAAGACTATAGAACAATTGTTGAACATGTTGAAATGCTATGAAAAACTTGGTTGCAACATGAGTGTAAAAGTGCATTTCCTTCACAGCCACTTGGAGTACTTATCTGAGAACCTTGGAGCGGTTAGTGAAGAGCAAGGTGAAAGGTTCCATCAAGACATAAAAAACATGGAAAAACGATATCAAGGGAGATGGAATGTCAGTATGATGGCTGACTACTGTTGGTGTTTGAAAAGAGATGTTTCCGAACCAAGTTTCAAGAAGACATCTAAAAAGACGAAATTTACCTAAATTTGATTATGTATATGTATAGCCAAAGAAAAGTAATCTAAAATGATTGTTTCCGTGAATTTTATTGTATTACTGTTTTTTACTCAGATTTAAATAAATAAGTTCCTTTGGTGTGAAGTTCAAAGTTTTAAACTTATTTCTAAATGTTTCAGCTAATATTATGTTTATATGTACCATGCGCATAAAATCAGGAAGTTTTATTATTGATTTTGTGAGAACATCTGATGTGATAGCAAAAAACCAGATTTGGAATCAGCCCCCCGCCACCCAAATTGCATTATTCCACCTATTTTCAAAGAAACAACATAATTTTTTTTTATTTGTATACTGGTGTAATGATTGTTTTAATGTAAATGGGGATGTGACCAATCCTTTATCAGATTTGAATTCAGACTGCTTGAATGATTACTGTATAATTAATGTTGGTAATTAAAATTTATTTTATTTTCACCATGGTCATTCAAACATTGATTTAGTTAGTTCAATTGATATAGTTAATTCAGTTAATTTTGGTCAACAAGACCTTGTTTTTGGTTCAGATGGATCAGATATCCATGCATGTTCTAAAGAGGACTCGAGTTTTGTTACTGACATTGCTTTAGAATCTAAAGCAATGTCAGTAACAAAACTCGAGTGCAAAAAAAAAAAACTCAGTGCACAAACTCTTTTGATGTGACGGCCAAACCAACCATCTGTTTTATATGTAGAGGCCAGATATATAGATATTCTATTTTTTATAAATATGCATTTTTATAACCAGGGGTAATATTTCAGATTTTTAACTTTTTCATTGAATTGAAAAGACCCGTGGGGCCACTGAAAAGACCCGTGGGGGCCACATTTGGCCCGCGGGCCAGGGTTTGTGCATCACTGCTTTAGATGGTCAAGATGACCATGTTTCTGATAAATTTTCTCTAAAGGACCCTAATTGTTTTGCGTTCCGTTCACTTCGGCTATGCCGCTTCGTTTAATTTTTTAGAAGAATGACCCTTTTTGGTTCTTTTGGTCATGATGACTGTCACTTTGTTTCACATGATGTTTTTGCTCCTTCGGTAGTAGTTGGGCAAGATGCCCTATAAGATCCTCTAGTCGAGTCAGTTTTAAAGAATGTATGTAAAAATTTTGGTAATTATTGTAATGTAATGTATATGATGACAGTAATAATGTAGTAAGTAATCGGTCATGTCCCAATGACTTCTTTTTAAATTACTATGATGAGGAATATGCCGTCCCTACCTCTGTTTTGTTTTAACTCCTTTAAGTTTTGTTCTGAGCAGTGTGACAAACAATCTTTTCCAAAGAGCAAAGTGCTCACGCGAAAACCTATTGTCAATCTGAGACACCATGTCTCCCTGATTGGTTACCTGATTCCCCTAATTGCAGTGTTCTAAAGTTAGTTTCTTTTCCAAATTCTCCAACCCCAATCGAACATAGTGTCAATCAGGAAAATGGTTCAACCATGATTGACCCTTCTTTGGCTCCAGTCAAACCACAGTTCAACCATCTGCTTTCTCTAACTCAGGTTGGGCCAGAGGCCAACCAAGAGCCTCTTTTGGTACTAAGGACCATTCCTCGGTATCATAACGTGATCGTTCCGACGATCACTCTTGCCTTTATTCCTCGAATTCTTGTTTCCTTCCTTCTTTCCTTCTACTTTGCAAATTTTTCGGAGCAAGTGTAGTTTACGTTCCCGAACTTTGTCCGCGTAGACCTAATCAAATAAAACGTTAAAACTAACAAAAATATTACGACTTAACCTAACCAATCGTCAGTATATTATATATATATATATATATATATATATATATATATATATATATATATATATATATATATGTATATATACACTATATACTGTATGTCCCACAAAAAAGTACACCCAACTTTAGATTGTACTAACTCCTTCAAAAATTGAGATATTTTGGATCTGTTTGTTTGATTTAATACAGCAAATTATTCTTTGTTAACGTTCAAATTTATTCATGTTTAAACGATTAAGTGTTTAAGCATCTGCTTTTAACTGAAGGGTACAACAAAATGGATTGCGCAAAATTGGTCAATGAAAAATAATGTGTGTGCTATCGATGTAATGAAAAGACAAATGCATAATAATAGATACTTTAACATAATTTTAATAAGATACAAAGCAGATTTTTCTTTATTCCTTATTGCAAAGTTATGCTTAGTTTCGTTTTCTTTCAACATGACCGCCATTCCTATCGATACAAATCTGGAGTCGAGCTCTCATCTTCCCCATCACTCTTTTGATAAGATCTGGATTGTCTTTTAACAAGTTGATTTCAGCTGTGATGCGAGTCCTCAAATCATCTAAATTGATAGGTTGTGATGCAAATACTCTATTTTTCAAATGACCCCATAAAAAGTAATCACACGGGGTCAAGTCAGGGCTTCTGGGAGGCCATTCAATGTCATGGCCTGTAGCAATTACTCTTTGGTGGAAGACTTCCTGCAAGCGTTCCTTCACAATAACTCTCCTGTGAGCAGGAGCTCCGTCTTGCACCCACCAAATACGATTAAATCGGTTTCCATAACTAATACGTATTTGTGGAAGGATTTCTCGGTCTATCATTTCTTGGTAAGCTTCACCATTTAGATTACCATCGTAAAAGACCGGGCCAATTACCGCTCCATTACCGCACAGTCCTACCCAGAGAGACAGTTTTTGTCTAGAGTTATTCTTTTCGTAGATATGATTGTCAGGTGGATGATTTTTTGGTGCATACTGACGGCAGATTTGTCTGTTCACTAGACCATTCATAAAAAAGGCCGCCTCATCTCCAACCAATTGTTCCGTGAATCTTTCTGGTTTTTCAAGAAACCACTGGGCAAATCTTAGGCGGCAAGGTAGATCTCCTTCAATGAGTTGATGTCGAATTTCAATTCTGTATGGGTACAAATTCAAATCCTCACGAACTATTCGATGAAATGACATGCGTGAGAGTTCTGTACCATTTCGCCTGGTGGACACTTTTGGATGTCTCTCTAATAAATGCCGAACATGCTGAATGTTCTCGTCTGTTCTTACCGTCTTCGGATGGCCAGAACGTCCTTTGTTCAAATTGAGAACCGTTCCTTCTTCTTTGTATTTCCGAACATTCTTCAAAATTGTATGTTTAGTTGGAGAAGCTCTATCGGGAAATTGCAGTTCGAAGGTATTCTGAACTTGTTTTAAGCTTTTAGTTTGCAGATAAATTGTGACCATGAGAACGCGCTGCCTTCGTGAAAACTGCATGATAAGGGTTTCAGTTATTTATAAATTTAGTAATTCAGATTCTTCATTTATATGTATGACTCGTATCTTAGATACAAAAGTTCGAATTATTTAAAAAAAATATTTGCAATATCCTTCGACGTAAAAAGTAGCACATTGGTTAAAGCAAGAGGAGCTATCTGGCTGGGAGAAATGATCATTCCGCGCAACCCATTTTGCTGTACCCTTCAGTTAAAAGCAGATGCTTAAACACTAAATCGTTTAAACATGAATAAATTTGAACGTTAACAAAGAATAATTTGCTCTATTAAATCAAACAAACAGATCCAAAATATCTCAATTTTTGGAGGAGTTAGTACAATCTAAAGTTGGGTGTACTTTTTTGTGGGACATATGGTATATATTATATATATATATATATATATATAATATATATATATATAATATATATTATATATATATATATATATATTATATATATATATATATATATATATATATATATATATATATATATATACTATATATATATATATATATATATATATATATATATATATATATAGTATCCGCATCCGCGGAACATCCGCATCCGCGGAACATCCGCACATTTTCTCGCATCCGCATCCGCGTCCGCATCCGCACTTTGGACTGCGGATGTCGTGCGGATGTGGACCGTTGAGATAAAATGTCATTAATAAGCGGAAATTATCAATTTCTACTATATTAATAGAACTAGTTCATTGTGCGCAAAAGTGATGCAAGCGACAAGACGAGAGGCTGTTCTTGTATGAAGTTACTCTCTTGCAACCTACTTAGATCCACGTTACAAAGCTAAGTTATTTTCACCTAGTACATTAGAACGAGTTAAATCATCACTTGGCAAAGCAGTTGAAGAGCTTCAATCTCTTGAATCTGTCGCTTCGCCACCCACCAAAAGAATAAAAGTTTCAGTGATAGAACCAACACCTTCAACAAGCAAATCTATCACAGAATCTGTCTCTCAGTTTCTTGAGTTAAGCAGCAATGACGAGACCTATGCGATGTCAAAAGATGTAGTAAAAATGATCGACAGCTATCACCAAGAAAAACGCTTGGCTGCATGTGACAATCCTATTAGTTGGTGGAAAAATACGCAGAATATCTATCCATATTTGAGTAAACTTGCAAGGAAACATTTAGCCTGTCCTCCAACAAACGTACCAAGCGAGAGATTATTTAGCAGTGCTGGATTAATATATGATGAAAAGAGAAACAGACTGGCAGCAGAAAAGGCAGAATAATTAATGTTCCTTAAGCATAACCTTCCTATAATTAAGTTTGAACATTAAACGATGAACATCTTAGTTTACTTTATTTTAATTACTCATTTATAAATATGCCTAATAAAACTTTAAACTTAATATAAATAGTTATCAAGCTAATTAAAGATCTCTTTCTATAAGGGTGGAGGTTGGGGAAAGAGGTCGGTGGGGTGCATTTGAGTTGGGTTCACGTCCCGCATCCTGGTAACACAATTATGGTTTCTAATTGTGGCTGAAACTCAACAAAATATAACGAATTTATTTGCAGACGAATTCACTAATTGATTTCTATATTAGTTAGATGCTTGATATTATTTTATATGTTCAGAGAAAAGTACAGCAATTATTGTACAATTAATCAATTATACTACATTATAGCTACAGCTCTCTCTATATAATAACTTATTATATACGTTAAACACAACAAATTTCGAATATATCCTAAAAAATAACGAAAATGTAGACATCCGCATCCGCATCCGCGGATGTTGAAATCAAACATCCGCATCCGCATCCGCATCCGCGGATGTGAAAAAATGACATCCGCTACATCACTAATATATATATATATATACACATATATATACATATATTATACATATACATATATATATATATATATATATATATATATATATATATATATATATATATAACTGCAATGACCACGCAGTATATTAATGTATAGAAACGACGTAAGTATAGAGGAGCGTTCTGCACACGAGGAAGAGAAATAAAGAACAATGAAAAATGAGGTGACCGCCCGGGAATCGAACCCAGGATCTTCCGATTGCCGGAAGATCCTGGGTTCGACTCCCGGGCGGTCACCTTATTTTTCATTTGTTCGTTATTTCACTTGCCCCACAAACACCTTTAAATGGGAGACCCATAATGGGTGCACACACATTTCTACATTACTGTACAGTCTTTACAGCCACACCTACACTTTTCCTCGTAAGTGTATATATTGTAATGTATATGGTTGTAAATTTGACTTGGTCCGCAATCAATATGAACCGTGACTTGATGGATACCGTAATGAAATTGACTGGATTCTTTGGATCTGATATATTTGCATGTCCGTTATAAATAGATATAGAATGTAACATATTTGTGGATAGTAGTCTATTATGACTTGCTCCTCTGGACCGAGAGATTCTATCTTTAGTTTTAAACCGATAATTAATTATTTTTAAATTGATAATTATTTAGTTTCGTAAAAATTGGTCGTTGCCAATTTACCGGCAGTTTTTAAATAAGTTTCTTATGTTCTTGTGGTTCGGAACCCACGTAAAATTGTAGGTCCCCTCCGCCACCACGGAGGACATACACAATACACGATTACGAACACAGTTAGGTAGACCAGCCATGAGTGGATCCTAGGGTCTTTGTTGTTCTGAAACATTATAACATTATAACATTATATATATATATATATATATATATATATACTATATATATATATATATAATAAACAGGAACACCAGAGAAAATACAAACATCCTTCAAGGTTTAATAGTACCAACGTTTCGGAATGCACTAATTCCATCTTCAGGGCTAATACTATAAAATGCCAAATCACATACAAAATACAATTTGCTTACTAACAATTTAAAGTAAACTTAAAAATTATAAAAAGTAGATAATTAAATGTAAAACAGTATATATATATATATATATATATATATATATACATACTGTATATATATATATATATATATATATATATATATATATATATATATATATATGTTAACCCCTCCGTCTATGGCCCTGAGTTGGTTCGGATCGACGGGGGTTCTAGTTACGGAGGCAAGCAACGGATATTTCTTCTATATACTTTTCTTCTATAACTTTCTAATTCTTTTCTCTCGCTTTATGGGGTCGACACTCTGTTAATTCTTTCCTTTCAATAATACTCTGATACTTTTTCTGATACTAAAAATTATCGACTTTTCTTTTATAACTTGTCGACGTGACTAAGTTCTGAAGAGAGCACGGCTCGAAGGAAAAAGATAAAAACTTCTTTTACTGTGGTTTACTTCTTAAAAATTACAGGTATTGCTCTGAATTTACAAGGGTAGAGGTTCGACCTCTTTCGACCATGGCTCAGGCCGGAATCTAAAAATATTAAGAAGGCAAGGGACCTCTGCCCCCTCCTAATGAGGTGCTAATATGAAGTCTAAAGGAGAAGTGCCTTAAATGAAGTGGTAATCTGAAGTGGTGTATTTTTACAAATATACGTATAATATAACTTAAATGTTTGGGGGAGAACAATTGAAGGTTAAATTTCCCCCCTTTTTAAACACATGATCAGATGTTTTAAAAGATTGCAAATTTCAAATTAAAAAATAAAATAAAAACTAATTTGTATTTTTTCGCCGTCTACATTTTTGACGGCGATATCATTTCGTAATAGTACACATAAGTACAATTTGAGTACATGACTGTATACGTATTAATTTTGGTTCATTACAATTACGATTACAATTACCAATTAATTCATATTCACTTGTTGTTTAATTACACTTCCATTTTAAAGTACATTCTTACATGATAAATTAAATCATTACATTCAATTACAGTTTCATTGAAGTACATTACATTATATTAAATCAAGTATTACAGTTAATTACAATTAAACAGTTACTATAACTTGTTTTGTTTTTACAGTGTTTCTTATTAATAGACAATTAAGATGTTAGAAATATAATACAAAGTACATGGCACTTACGAGATAATTTATTTACGAAATAATATGTTATAATGTTATGAATTTGAAATCAGAGCGAACGGAGGCATCTGATCTTTGAGGCGCTCGAATCCGTCGTCGTGAGCGGAATTCGAGCTTACTAAGCATTTATTCGAGTTCACCTCGGGAGGTCATATAATTAAAAATAAAAATGAAAAAAATAATACGAGAACGTTTTTTCGCGTTCTCGAACGAACCTAAAGTTTCGCGCCTCACAAATTGACACGAGTAAACATAGACTGATAAGTTGATAGGGCATAAGTAGACAATAGGTAGATGAATGAATAAGTAATAAAATTAATAAAGGATAGCGGTCAAGAAAGAACATGAATGTAAGAATGAGTATGGTTGAATAATAATTATATTTATACTACATAACATATAAATAATGACTTCTATAATGTTTCGTCCTTAGCATGATGTTAAAGAATTTTCATACATTGGATACTAGATATATGATGAAGGGAAACTGTGACGTCATAGTTATTGAATTTTTACGTAAAGTACAAATCATTATTAGGAAGATTTACAAGAAGTGGGAAACGAAAAGAGAATAAAGTTATTTTATGACGTCATAGTGTATAAGTCATTATTAGAAATCGAAATTCTATCCAAAACTCGCTTATGTGATTTTTGGTTTCTTATGTAAAAATGGACAATGAATTCATATAATGATGGTGTAGGAATTGTTCATTGTTCACTTTTTACATTACTCTCCCCTTTTAAAAATGATATTTATACAATAATTTAATAGGGTACCATTAATACAATACAAATGAGAAAATAACATCCTAACAGGGTACCATTAGTTACAATACAAATTTTATACAGAACGATTTCGCGTGGTCGAGTACAATGCAGAGTAATCAAATTTTTTAACATGACACTCGCGTAGAGGGCTATGATAAAAATATAAAAATTCAAAGATTAAAACTTTAATTTAGATAAACAATTAAGCTAGACAAAGAATGATATTGTAAAATTTTTAGCAAAATTTTATTTTTTATTTTTTTCGGTGGCGAAAATTACATTCATAATGAATAGGTAAAAGGGAAAAATATAAATCGTACAATCTATAAACTAATTTTTATTGACTAGTGTAGGTAAAAATAGAATTACGTAATGGATGATGTATAGACCTGTGGTCTAGTGTGTATTTATGTTTATTGGGTACAAAGTGTGTATTTTATAAGTTCGAGAGACAGATTAGCTGAGAGGATTGTTAAATTAACTGTATAAATGCATGAGCAAAAATTTATATATAGTAAGCAAAAATGATTAAGATTAAATTACGCGCAATGAAATAGTTTATTGTGATATCCAATGAATTTAGCATGAGGTTTGTATCTATAGTATATATAGTGTGCATACATGCATTTTTATTGACTGTTGTAGGTACAAATCGAATTACGTAGTGGATGATGTATAGACCTGTGGTCAAATGTGTGTATTAGGTACAAATTGTAGTGGTTGGTGATACGTCCAAAAGGAGAAAGGGGATTTATAGTTGAATAGTTGAAGTTGTACGTCAGTGTGCATATGTATCTATAATTTAAGATGGGTTATAAAATCTTTTAAGTTTAAGTCAATTATTGTTATTGTTATTGTTATTATTATTATTATTATTATTATCATTATTATTATTACAAAATCCTTTAAGCTCAAGGTCAATTATTATAAAATCTAATTACAGGTAAATTTTTCATTAAAAATTATTTTTATATAATAAAAAAAAATATTAAAAAGGTTTAATAATTTTTGCAGGTTAAGTAGAAAAATCATACTCTTTCGTTGAATGTTGATAGAATTTTGAATTATTTGATATTTTAGTCTGAAAACTTGTTTGCATATAGACAAATACATCTGTTTTATTGCGTAGAAGTTTTATTAAAAATTAAATGACTGAAATTTAGGGTATGTGCGGTCATACGGGTAAATTTCCCGATCGTACAGAGCAGGATAAATTAGGTACATGATCGATTAATTGTTACGCTATTTCTGTCATCATATAATCAAAATAATTATAAAACTCGTTAAAAACTTTTGTAAAAACGGTTTTGTTACAATTAATGAATTACATAACTATATATTTATATACATAACAATGCATGAAAAGGGAAAGACAAATCAGTGAATTTCCGTCTTACAACAAAGAAAAAAGGTTAAACTAAAGACGCAAATCGGTCAATTCAGGTTGAATTTAATTCTCTTTTACAACACAAAAAAAAGGTTGAATTAAATTCTTAAATTACATTTTCTTAAATTAAATTCTCTTAACTTACAAAGAAAAAGTTGACTTCAATTGACTGCATTGAAAACTAACTTGGGACTTAAAAACTCGACTTGGGATTCGAAAATTGAGTTGGAATAAAATTGACTTGGGATTAAACTCTGACTTGGAATAAACTCTGACTTGGAATAAACTCTGACTTGGAATAAACTCTGACTTGGAATAAACTCTGACTTGGAATAAACTCTGACTTGAACGCTTGTCAAGTATTCTGAACTGTAACTTGAACTCTTATCAAGTATTCTTGAAACTTAACTGTCTAACTTGAACGCTTGTCAAGTATTCTGAAACTTAAACTGTCTAACTTGAACGCTTGTCAAGTATCTTGAAACTTAAACTGTCTAACTTGAACGCTTGTCAAGTATCTTGAAACTTAAACTGTCTAACTTGAAACTGCTTCAAGTATTTCTATAAATCTCTGGGGCGGTTGCCCTTCTTGGCGCAACCTTCTGACTTCAAAAACTGACTTCAAAAAATGACTTCAAAAATGACTTCAAAAAATGACTTCAAAATTACTTCAAGTAACTCTATAACTCTATAAACTCTCTATAAAAACTCTCTCTAAACTCTCTCTCTAAACTCTCTCTGTAAACTCTCTCTCTCAATTTGCAAGTCAATTCAATTCAGTAATTGAAAAAAATTTGCAAACAAAAAATAAAAAAAATGTAAACAATATTTCACTCGAATGTACGGGAAGGTACATAAAATAAAATTATTCTATACTGAATATAACAGTGAAAATAACTCTTGAAATTAACTCTTTTGAAATTAACTCTGTTACAATTAACTCTGTTACCATTAACTCTGTTACAATTAACTCTGTTACAATTAACTCTGTTACAATTAACTCTGTTACAATTGACTCTGCGACAATTAACTCTCTTGAAATTAACTTCTCTTGAAATTAACTTCTCTTGAAATTAACTCTCTTACTTTTAACTTCTCTTACATTTAACTTTTGTGACTTTTAACTTTTGTGACTTTTAACTTTTGTGAAAATTACTGTTTCACTAAAAAAAAAATGTATCACTGGTGTCTGAAATGTTCACTGTTTCTCTTGTAAATTCTGACTTAATATTCATTATTAACTGTTAATAATAGTGACTTTTCAAATGTTTATAAATTACTTAAAAAACAAAATGTACTTAACAAAATTTTCTATGGGGAAAATCCTTGAGACGTGTCCTGAAGACGTCTTGCTGGCTACTTCTTCCTGGATGAAAACTAGGCGTGAAGAACTTGGAGTCGTGACGCACCGGTTCAAGGGTGGTTGTTACGAACTAGAAGTCGTGACACGCCGGTCAACTGGTTTTATCCTGATGCAGGGTAATTTCTATCTTGGCCAAAGAGTGGCCTCTTCTTAAAATAATCTTCTTAAAATCTTCTTTTTATCCTGATGCAGGGTAATTTCTATTCTTGGCCAAAGAGTGGCCTCTTGTTAAAATAATCTTCTTCTTAAAGTAATCTTCTTCTTAAAGTAATCTTCTTAAAATAATCTTTTTATCCTGGTGCAGGGTAATTTCTATCTTGGCCAAAGAGTGGCCACTTGTTAAACATCTTCTTGTTAAACATCTTCTTGTTAAACATCTTCTTGTTAAACATCTTCTTGTTAAACATCTTCTTGTTAAACATCTTAAAATCTGTTAAGATCCTGGTAAAGGGTCTCCAATATGTTAAGATCCTCTTCTTCTTAAAATCTTCTTTTGATCCTGATGCAGGGTCGCCAGCTGTTAGAATCCTCTTCTTCTTCTTATCCTGGCATCCTGGCATGGGTCTGGGGTGTCTCGTATAGACGAGGCGTTCTTGTTAAGGGGCAAGGGGCCTCTGCCCCCTCCCCGCAGCGAGGCTGCAGTCCAAAGAAGAGTCTCGTAATGAAGTTCTCTAATGAAGAAGTGCCTTCAATGAAGTAGCTATCTGAAGTGGTGTATTTTTACAAATATACGTATAATATAACTTAAATGTTTGGGGGAGAACAGTTGAAGGTTAAATTTCCCCCCTTTTTAAACACATGATCAGATGTTTTAAAAGATTGCAAATTTCAAATTAAAAAATAAAATAACAAAAACTAATTTGTATTTTTTCGCCGAGTCTACATTTTTTACGGCGATATCATTTCGTAATAGTACACATAAGTACAATTTGAGTACATGACTGTATACGTATTAATTTTGGTTCATTACAATTACGATTACAATTACCAATTAATTCACATTCACTTGTTGTTTAATTACACTTCCATTTTAAAGTACATTCTTACATGATAAATTAAATCATTACATTCAATTACAGTTTCATTGAAGTACATTATATTATATTAAATCAAGTATTACAGTTAATTACAATTAAACAGTTACTATAACTTGTTTTGTTTTTACAGTGTTTCTTATTAATAGACAATTAAGATGTTAGAAATATAATACAAAGTACATGGCACTTACGAGATAATTTATTTACGAAATAATATGTTATAATGTTATGAATTTGAAATCAGAGCGAACGGAGGCATCTGATCTTTGAGGCGCTCGAATCCGTCGTCGTGAGCGGAATTCGAGCTTACTAAGCATTTATTCGAGTTCACCTCGGGAGGTCATATAATTAAAAATAAAAATGAAAAAAATAATACGAGAACGTTTTTTCGCGTTCTCGGACGAACCTAAAGTTTCGCGCCTCACAAATTGACACGAGTAAACATAGACTGATAAGTTGATAGGGCATAAGTAGACAATAGGTAGATGAATGAATAAGTAATAAAATTAATAAAGGATAGCGGTCAAGAAAGAACATGAATGTAAGAATGAGAATGGTTGAATAATAATTATATTTATACTAAATAACATATAAATTATGACTTCTATAGAGTGTTTCGTCCTTAGCATGATGTTAAAGAATTTTCATACATTGGATACTAGATATATGATGAAGGGAAAATGTGACGTCATAGTTATTGAATTTTTACGTAAAGTACAAATCATTATTAGGAAGATTACAAGAAGTGGGAAACGTAAAGAGAATAAAGTTATTTTATGACGTCATAGTGTATAAGTCATTATTAGAAATCGAAATTCTATCCAAAACTCGCTTATGTGATTTTTGGTTTCTTATGTAAAAATGGACAATGAATTCATATAATGATGGTGTAGGAATTGTTCATTGTTCACTTTTTATACATATATATATATATATATATATATATATATATATATATATATATTTACTGAAACGTAAATAAAATAAACTAGTACCTTAACCAAAACACAGCAGATTATCGATATATATATATTAATATATATATATATATATATATATAGTTTGCCGGTAGAAGTAATTAGTAGCACGTCTATAAACATGTTTAAAAATCGGATGCGCATGTTGATAGAAAGGGTATAGTTTATGGTAGTAAAATTAAGGCTTTGTGGGGATAGATCCCACAGCTCAACACAAGTGTTGTGGGATATAGGGAGGCAGCGTCTTGGGTTAGGGGATACTCTCTGTCCTTACACACCCTATTTAAAGAGATTCCTCTGCCAAGCGGTGCCCCCCATAGTACTGTGAGGTATTGAAAAACTCATGATCTTCACTTGCCCCACAAACACCTTTAAATGGGAGACCCATAATGGGTGCACACACATTTCTACATTACTGTACAGTCTTTACAGCCACACCTACACTTTTCCTCGAAAGTGTATATATTGTAATGTATATGGTTGTAAATTTTGACTTGGTCCGCAATCGATATGGACCGTGACTTGATGGATACCATAATGAAATTGACTGGATTCTTTGGATCTGATATATTTGCATGTCCGTTATAAATAGATATAGAGTGTAACATTTGTGGATAGTAGTCTATTATGACTTGATCCTCTGGATCCAGAGATTCTATCTTTAGTTTTAAATCGATAATTAATTAGTTTTAAATTGATAATTATTTAGTTTCGTAAAAATTGGTCGTTGCCAAATTACCGGCAGTTTTTACATAAATTTCTTATGTTCTTGTGGTTCGGAACCCACGTAAAATTGTAGGTCCCCTCCGCCACCACGGAGGACATTACAATACACGATTACGAACACAGTTAGGTAGACCAGCCATGAGTGGATCCTAGGGTCTTTGTTGGTCTGAAACATTATAACATTATAACATTATATATATATATATATATTGGGTCTGGGTCATAATCCTGAAAGCCGAAATCCCGAAAAGCCGAAATCCCGAAAAGCCGAAATCACGAAAGCCGAAATCCCGAAAAACCAAAATTAAGAGAAACCAAAATTAAGAGAAACCAAAATTAAGAAAAAACAAAATTAAGAAAAAACAAAATTAAGAAAAAACAAAATTAAGAAAAAACAAAAATTAACAAAAAACAAAATTAAGAAAAAACAAAATTAAGAAAAAACAAAATTAAGAAAAAACAAAATTAAGAAAAACAAAAATTAAGAAAAACAAAAATTAAGAAAAACAAAAATCTCGAAACTACAACTTTTTAAAAGATAAGGGATCACGCAACGTGTTAAAGACTTTGGTTGGAAATGGGGGGGGGGTGTAAACGTGAAAAAAGTAGGATTTATTAAACTTTTCCAGACCTGTTTGGGTTAGGGTAGGTTAGGTTGGAGATATCTTAAAGATTCCGGCATTTTAGACTATATTTATATAAATTCAGTGATTTGCTGAATCTTAAATTTTCTAGGCCTAAATATGTGGCGCATCGTAGGTTAGGTTTGGCTAACCTAGATTTTTAGTATATTTCGAACATCTCTAAAACCTTTACAAAGGCTAGGGTCTAAAATTTAAAAAAGTAAAGAAGCTGCTCTTAATTTTGTTTTCTCTTAATTTTGTTTTTTCTTAATATTGTTTTTTCTTAATTTTGGTTTTCTTAATTTTGGTTTTCGGGATTTCGGCTTTCGGGATTTCGGCTTTTCGGTTTTCGGCTTTTCGGGATTTCGGCTTTCGGGATTTTGTCCGGCACCCATATATACTTATATATATATATATAATATATATATATATATTATATATATATATATATATATATATATATATATATATATATATATATATATATATATACACATATATAGTATATATATATATATAATATATATATATATATATATATATATATATATGTAAAAAGTGAACAATGAACAATTCCTACACCATCATTATATGGATTCACTGTCTTCATGCAATACTTATGTTCGTATAGTTTTATGTTCGAATGTCCATTTTTACATAAGAAACCAAAATCGCATAAGCGAGTTTTGGATAGAATTTCGATTTGTACGTCTTTATTCATTCCTGTATTTTTCTAATTCATCTTTCTAATAATGACTTATACACTATGACGTCATAAAATAACTTTATTCTATTTACGTTTCCCACTCTTTGTCTCTAATTTGTTCTTGTAAATCTTCCTAATAATGATTTGTACTATACGTAAAAATTCAATAACTATGACGTCACATTTTCCCGTCATCATATATCTAGTATCCAATGTATGAAAATTCTTTAAAATCATGCTAAGGACGAAACACTCTATAGAAGTCATTATTTATATGTTATGTAGTATAAACATTATTATTCAACCATACTCATTCTTACATTCATGTTCTTTCTTGACCGCTATCCTTTATTAATTTTATTACTTTATTACTTATTCATTCATCTACCTATTGTCTACTTATGCCCTATCAACTTATCAGTCTATGTTTACTCGTGTCAATTTGTGACGCGCGAAACTTTGGGCGTTCGTTCGAGAACGCGAAAAACGTTCTCGTATTATTTTTTTCATTTTTATTTTAATTATATGACCTCCCGAGGTGAACTCAAAAAAATGCTTAGTAAGATCGAATTCCGCTCACGACGACAGAGTCGAGCGCCTCAAAGATAAAATACCTCCGTTCGCTCTGATTTCAAATTCATAACATATTATAGCATATTATTTCGTAAATAAATTATCTCGTAAGTGCCATGTACTTTGTATTATATTTAACATCTTAATTGTCTATTAATAAGAAACACTGTAAAAACAAAACAAAGTTATAGTAACTGTTTAATTGTAATTAACTGTAATACTTTAATTTAATATAACGTAATGTACTTTAATGAAACTGTAATTAACAATAACTTGTAATGTACTTCATTGAAACTGTAATTAAATGTAATGATTTAATTTATCATGTAAGAATGTACTTCAAAATGGAAGTGTAATTAAACAACAAGTGAATATGAATTAATTGGTAATTGTAATCGTAATTGTAATGAACCAAAATTAATATGTACTCAGCCATGTACTTAATTTGTACTTGTGTACTATTACGAAATGATATCGTCTTCATAAATATAGACTCGGCGAAAAATACAAATTAGTTTTTATTTTTATTTTTTAAATTCTTATTTGCAATCATTCAAAAACATCTGATATGTTTAAAAAAAGGGGGGAAACTTAACCTTCGACTGTCTCCCCCAAACATTTAGGCTCTATTATACATGTACTTGTAAAATTAGGCGCTACTTCATTTAAGGCTCTTCTGCATTAGACTTCATATTAGCACCTCATTAGGAGGGGGCAGAGGCCCCTTGCCTTCTTAATATTTTTAGATTCCGGCCTGAGCCATGGTCGAAAGAGGTCGAACCTCTACCCCTGTAAATTCAGAGTACTAACTGTAATTTTTAAGAAGTAAACTAAATGTAAGAGAAACTTTTATTTTTCCCTTCGAGCCGTGCTCTCTCAGAAACTTAGTCAGAAAAGTCGATAATTTTAGTATAAGAGAAAGTATCAGAGTATTATAGCAAGAGAAGAATTAATAATTCTCGACCCATAAGCGAGAGAAAGAGACAACCCAAGCACCATAGAAGATATTGGCATAACAGTCTGGCGAGTCTGTAGCCAAGGGTTTAACAGAGTGGCGACCGAAAAGAATTAGAAAAGTATATAGAAGAAATATCCGTTGCAGCCTCCTAACCAGAACCCCCCGTCGAATCCGAACCGACTCAGGGCCATAGACGGAGGGGTTAACAGTCTGGCGACCCTATACCAGGATAAACACATAGAAGAAGGAAGATAACAAGACTGGACCCCTTAACCAGGATCTTCACGACTCCAGGATTCTTCCAGTCTTCCAGACCCTACTACCAGGATTAGAAGAAGATTTTAAGAAGAGGATTTTAACAAGAGGCCACTCTTTGGCCAAGAATAGAAATTACCCTGCATCAGGATAAAACCAGTTGACCGGCGTGTCACGACTTCTAGTTCGTAACATCCACCCTTGAACCGGTGTGTCACGACTCCAAGTTCTTCACGCCTAGTTTTCATCCAAGAAGAAGTAGCCAGCAAGACGTCTTCAGGACACGTCTCTGAGATTTTGCCAGTAGAAATTTTGTTAAGTACAGTTTGTTTTTTTAAGTAATTTATAAACATTTGAAAAGTCACTATTATTAACAGTTAATATTTAGTATGGAGCCAGAATTTAACACAAAACACAGTGAACACTTCAGACACCAGTGATACATTTGTTTTTATTGAAACAGTAATTGTAACACAGAGAGTTAATTGTAACACAGAGAGTTACTTGTAACAGAGAGTTAATTGTAACAGAGAGTTAATTGTAACAGAGAGTTAATTGTCGCAGAGTCAATTGTCGCAGAGTCAATTGTCGCAGAGTCAATTGTCGCAGAGTCAATTGTCGCAGAGTCAATTGTCACAGAGTCAATTGTCACAGTCAATTGTCACAGTCATTTGCACTATTATATTCAGTATAGAATAATTTTATTTTATGTACCTTCCCGTACATTCGAGTGAAATGTTGTTTACATTTTTTTATATTTTTTGTTTGCAAATTTTTTTCAATTACTGAATTGAATTGACTTGCAAATTAAGAGAGAGAGAGTTTAGTTACTTGAAGCAGTTTCAAGTTCCATTTTCAGTTTTCAGACAGTTTCAGTTGGTTGTAACCAAAAGGGACAACCAAACCCCAGAGATTTATAAAGATACTTGAAGTAATTTTGAAGTCATTTTTTTGAAGTCATTTTTTGAAGTCATTTTTGAAAACAGAGGTTAATCGTCTCCACTTGATAAAGATCAAGTGCAGTCATTTTCCATTTTCAGTTAATCTTCACTTGACAAGCGTTCAAGTTAGACAGTTAAGTTTCATTTTCAGTTTCAGAATACTTGATAGAGTTCAAGTCAGAGTTATACTCGAAGCCAGTTTTATTCGAAGTTAGAGAGTTTTATTTGAAGTTAGAGAGTTCAAGTCAAAGTTAGTTTTTAAGTCGAAGTTAGTTTTCAAGTCCCAAGTTTTCAATGCAGTCAATTGAATTCAACCTTTTTTTGTTGTTCAAGAGAATTTAATTTAAGAAAAATGTAATTTAAGAATTTAATTGAACCTTTTTTTTTTGTTGTAAAAGAGAATTAAATTCAACCAGAATTGACCGTTTGTGTCTTTAGTTAACCTTTTTTTGTTTGTGAGAAGAAAATTGACCTATGTCTTTTCTTTTCATGCCATTGTTACGTATATAAATATATAGGTAAAATGACATTTTATTATTTGTAACAAAACCGTTTTTACAAAGGTTGTAACGATTTTGGTAATTATTGTAATGTATATGAGGAACATGCCGTCCCTCCGTTTGTTGAACTTTCTTAATTTTTGTTCTAAGTAGTGTGACAAGCAATCTTTTAAAAAGAGCAAAGTGCTCACGAAAGATGTATTGTCAATTTCAAACTTATACCCCCTGCTTAGTCACTCAATTCCCCCGTATGATCGCACATACCCTAAATTTCAGTTGTTTGTTCTTTTTTGTCATTTAATTTTAATAAAACTTCTACACAATAAAACAGATGTATTTGTCTATATGCAAACAAGTTTTCAGATAAAAAAAATCAAATAATTCAAATTCTATCAACATTCAACGAAAGAGTATAATTTTTCTACTTAACAGGCAAAAATTATTAAACCTTTTTAATATATTTTTTTTATTATATAAAAATAATTTTTAATGTAATATTTAATTGAAATTATTAAAAGAAAAGATTCTTCGAAATGTTTCCCTTCCATTTCAATAACTTTTTTATTCTTGGTCGAAACTCATCTATGGCTCGATTTACTTTTATTTTTTTAGAATATTATAAAATTGTATTTAGCTCGTTGAAATGCATAATTGATTCATATTTTTAATTTGTATTTTTATTTTTCTTTTGTTCAATTAATCGTGAGTAACTGTCCTTAAATTGTTATTGTACCATTTGTAAGGTATCAAACGAAAATTATAGTCAAATTGACATACTACTACAGTATATGGTTATGAATTTTAGTAGTCGAATTTAATTGTGTGTCGAAATTCAATTTTAAAACCGTGAGAGTTACTGTCATTACTCGTAAGGTCTTCTAAGTACGTCTTTTTTTTATTACCTTAATACGTGTAACTGATTTAATTAAATACTTAAACACTACCTTGAACTTAAAGGATTTTATAATAATAATAATGATAATAATAATAATAACAACAATAATTGACTTAAAAGATTTTATAACCCTAAACCCATCTTAAATTATTATACATTATTTTTAAACTTTGTTAATTCAAAAACCTCCCAAATCCTTACACATACACACGCATGTATGCGCACTATATATATATATATATATATATATATATACAAACCTTATGCTAAAATCATTGGATGTCACAACAAACTATTTCATAGCACGTAAGTGCAAACTATGCTATTTAGTCTTAATCATTTTTGCTTCCTAATATATCTTGCTCATGCATTTATACAGTTAATTTAACAATCCTCTCAGCTAATCTGTCTCGAAATTATCAGATACACACTTTGTACCCAATAAACATAAATACACATTTGACCACAGGTCTATACATCATCCATTACATAATTCGATTTTTTTTTATCTACAATAGTCAATAAAATTAGTTACCAATTGTACTATCATGGAAGCCTTGAAAAATCCATGAACTTTAAAATTTATATTTTTCCCTTTTACTCTATTCATTATGTACATAATTTTTCCCACAGAAAAATAAAAAATTTGTAAAAAAATTTAACAATATCATTCTTTGTCTAACTTAATTGTTTATCTAAATTAAAGTATTAATCTTTGAATTCTTTTATATTATATAATAACTCACTTGTTCTGTATAAAATTTGTATTGTAAAGAAAAATTCGTCACCTAACTTGAATTAGTTACGATGTTATTTTCTCAATTGTATTGTATTGTATTAATTTTATTATATTATTGTATAAATATCATTTAAAAAAAAAAGGGGAGAGCAATGTAAAAAGTGAACAATGAACAATTCCTACACCATCATTATATGGATTCATTGTCTTCATGCAATACTTATGTTCGTATAGTTTTATGTTCGAATGTCCATTTTTACATAAGAAACCAAAATCGCATAAGCGAGTTTTGGATAGAATTTCGATTTGTACGTCTTTATTCATTCCTGTATTTTTCTAATTCATCTTTCTAATAATGACTTATACACTATGACGTCATAAAATAACCTTATTCTCTTTACGTTTCCCACTCTTTGTCTCTAATTTGTTCTTGTAAATCTTCCTAATAATGATTTGTACTATACGTAAAAATTCAATAACTATGACGTCACATTTTCCCTTCATCATATATCTAGTATCCAATGTATGAAAATTCTTTAACATCATGCTAAGGACGAAACACACTATAGAAGTCATTATTTATATGTTATGTAGTATAAACATTATTATTCAACCATACTCATTCTTACAGTCATGTTCTTTCTTGACCGCTATCCTTTATTAATTTTATTACTTATTCATTCATCTACCTATTGTCTACTTATGCCCTATCAACTTATCAGTCTATGTTTACTCGTGTCAATTTGTGACGCGCGAAACTTTGGGCGTTCGTTCGAGAACGCGAAAAAACGTTCTCGTATTATTTTTTTCATTTTTTTTTTAATTATATGACCTCCCGAGGTGAACTCAAAAAAATGCTTAGTAAGATCGAATTCCGCTCACGACGACAGAGTCGAGCGCCTCAAAGATAAAATACCTCCGTTCGCTCTGATTTCAAATTCATAACATATTATAGCATATTATTTCGTAAATAAATTATCTCGTAAGTGCCATGTACGTTGTATTATATTTAACATCTTAATTGTCTATTAATAAGAAACACTGTAAAAACAAAACAAAGTTATAGTAACTGTTTAATTGTAATTAACTGTAATACTTTAATTTAATATAACGTAATGTACTTTAATGAAACTGTAATTAACAATAACTTGTAATGTACTTCATTGAAACTGTAATTAAATGTAATGATTTAATTTATCATGTAAGAATGTACTTCAAAATGGAAGTGTAATTAAACAACAAGTGAATATGAATTAATTGGTAATTGTAATCGTAATTGTAATGAACCAAAATTAATTCGTACTCAGTCATGTACTTAATTTGTACTTGTGTACTATTACGAAATGATATCGCCTTCATAAATATAGACTCGGCGAAAAATACAAATTAGTTTTTATTTTTATTTTTTAAATTCTTATTTGCAATCATTCAAAAACATCTGATGTGTTTAAAAAAAGGGGGGAAACTTAACCTTCGACTGTCTCCCCAAACATTTAGGCTATATTATACATGTACTTGTAAAATTAGGCGCCACTTCATTTAAGGCTCTCTTCATTGCACTTCTTCATATTAGCACCTCATTAGGAGGGGGCAGAGGCCCCTTGCCTCCTTAATAACTTTTTAGATTCCGGCCTGAGCCATGGTCGAAAGAGGTCGAACCTCTACCCTTGTAAATTCAGAGAACTAACGAAGTAAACTAAATGTAAGAGAAAGTTTTTATCTTTTCCTTCGAGCCGTGCTCTCTTCAGAACTTAGTCAAGAAAGAAAAGTCGATAATTTTAGTATACGAGAAAGGATCAGAGTATTATAGCAAGAGAAGAAGTAATAATTCTCGACCCATAAGCGAGAGAAAGAGACAACCCAAGCACCATAGAAGATATTGGCATAACAGTCTGGCGAGTCTGTAGCCAAGGGTTTAACAGAGTGGCGACCGAAAAGAATATAGAAAAGTGTAAGAAGAAACATCCGTTGCTTGCCTCCTAACAGAACCCCCGTCGATTCCGAACCGACTCAGGGCCATAGACGGAGGGGTTAACATATATATATATATATATATATATATATATATATATAGTATATATGTATATATATATATATATAGTATTATACATATATATATATATATATATATATATATATATATATGTATATATATATATATATATAGTATATATATACATATATATATATAATATATATATATATATATATTATATATATATATATATACTGTATATATACATATATATATATATAGTAGGTATATATATATATATAATATATATATATATATATATATATAGTATACATATATATACATATATATATATAGTAGTATATATATATATATATATATAAATATATATATATTATATATAAATATATATGATGAATAAAACCACGAAGGAAAGGAAACACAAACTGGTGCTCAAGCGCTTTCGTCTAATGACATCCTCAGGAACACTGAAGTACATAAAAGGGTGACAGCCTATATAGGTTACAGAAAAAAATAAAAAATAAATAAATAATATATATATATATATACATATATATCTATATATATATATATATATATATGCAATAAACGGAGAAGTAAAAATAAAAATTAAAAATTAAAGGATTAACAGAGTGGCATACAGATTTGTAAGGAAAAAATATCGATTTTTAGCACAAGATCAAATGAATTATAAAAATACAAATTTATACTGGAAATCTGCCCGGGTTTTAACACTCTGCCTTTTTCGGTTAAGTTTCGATGTATATAAAAATAAAATGAAAATTAAAAGTTAATAAAGTAGCATACAAGTTTACCAAAGATTTAGCGTTCTACCATTCTTATCTAAATCTGTTTTGATGGAATTCAAAACAACAGGATCGAGTTGAAAAAGACCTTTGCTTATGTTGAAGTTATTTGAAAGTTGGATAATGGCAGACTCAAGAATATTTCTATTAACAATGTTGCTAGAGTGGAATAAAACTGAAGCATTATTCCAATCAATACAGTGGGATAACTCTGACAAATGGACAAAAAGGGCACTGGACAACTGTCCTGTTCTAACGGAATATTGATGCTGTTTTATACGTGTGTGCAAATCCTTTCCCGTCTGACCTATGTAAAAGGAATCACATTGTTTACACCCAATTTTATAGACAATGCCAATGCCTGAATTATTGGTAGGGCTATTTTTTACTATGATATTTTTCACAATATTGTTATATGAAAATACTACATTAATATCCAAAAGTTTAAGTACATTAGCAATGCCTAAAAAGCCCGGTAAAAATGGAAGTACTAAAATATTTTTTGACAAAGTACGAGTGTTATTATTGACACGATAGAAAGTTCGTTTTGCCTTGTTGAGACAGGATTCCATAAACGCAGATAGATAACACAGATCACTTCCAATACCGTTGATTTTTTCCAATTCGGCATCGATGTATTCCGAACTGGCGATCCTAAGGGCGCGGAGAAACATTGATGAAAAAATGGCCTTCTTAGTAGGGGTGTCATGTCCCGAGTAAAAGTGTACGTAGGACAAATTGTTTTTTGTTTTCCGATAGATACTAAACTTAAAACTTGGGCTTTCCTATGTACACGCACATCCAAAAATGGGATTGAATTGTCTTGTTCCACTTTTAAAGTAAACTTAATGGAGGGGACTTGATCATTTAACTGAAGGAGGAAGTTATCCAGGTCACGATTCATGGGCCAGATACACAAAATATCGTCGAATGTACAGCAACCAAGGGATGCCAACCCCCAGGATTCTCGGAATGTAAGTAATTTCGAAAAACTCCATATAAACATTGAAGAGGAGGGGCGATAAGGGGTTGCCCATGGCCATCCCAAAAACGTGTTGATAATACTCGTTATTGAAAGTGAATTTACAGTCTTTGATGCAAAGCTTAATAAGATCCAAAACAATGTGTGAAGGTAGTGGCAGGTCATACTTATGTAATTCTTGGGAGAGAAAGTCAAGCATATCGTCAATCGGCACTTTTGTAAACAATGAACACACGTCAAAACTGATCAATCTGTCGTTAGTTTCAGTACGTGCATTATTCAATTTTTCAGTAAAATCCATGGAATTTTTTACATGTGAATCAGAGATAGTTCCCTCCATTAAGTTTACTTTAGAAGTGGAACAAGACAATTCAATCCCATTTTTGGATGTGCGTGTACATAGAGAAAGCCCAGGTTTTAAGTTTAGTATCTATCGGAAAACAACAAACAATTTGTCCTACGTACACTTTTACTCGGGACATGACACCCCCACTAAGAAGGCCATTTTTTCATCAATGTTTCTCCGCGCCCTTAGGATCGCCAGTCCGGAATACATCGATGCCGAATTGGAAAAAATCAACGGTATTGGAAGAGATCTGTGTTATCCATCTGCGTTTATGGAATCTTGTCTCAACAAGGCAAAACGAACTTTCTATCGTGTCATTAATAACACTCGTACTTTGTCAAAAAATATTTTAGTACTTCCATTTTTCCCGGGCTTTTTAGGCATTGCTAATGTACTTAAACTTTTGGATATTAATGTAGTATTTTCATATAACAATATTGTGAAAAATATCATAGTAAAAAATAGCCCTACCAATAATTCAGGCATTGGCATTGTCTATAAAATTGGGTGTAAACAATGTGATTCCTTTTACATAGGTCAGACGGGAAAGGATTTGCACACACGTATAAAACAGCATCAATATTCCGTTAGAACAGGACAGTTGTCCAGTGCCCTTTTTGTCCATTTGTCAGAGTTATCCCACTGTATTGATTGGAATAATGCTTCAGTTTTATTCCACTCTAGCAACATTGTTAATAGAAATATTCTTGAGTCTGCCATTATCCAACTTTCAAATAACTTCAACATAAGCAAAGGTCTTTTACAACTCGATCCTGTTGTTTTGAATTCCTTCAAAACAGATTTAGATAAGAAGGGTAGAACGCTAAATCTTTGGTAAACTTGTATGCTACTTCATTAACTTTTAATTTTCATTTTATTTTTATATACATCGAAACTTAACCAAAAAAGGCAGAGTGTTAAAACCCGGGCAGATTTCCAGTATAAATTTGTATTTTTATAATTCATTTGATCTTGTGCTAAAAATCGATATTTTTAGCTTACAAATCTGTATGCCTCTCTGTTAATCCTTTAATTTTTAATTTTTATTTTTAATTCTCCGTTTATTATATATATATATATATATATATATATATTATATATATATATAGTATATATATGTATATATATATATGTATATTATTTATTTTTCTTTTTTTCTTTTTCTGTAACCTATATATAGGCTGTCAACCTTTTATGTACTTCAGTGTTCCTGAGGATGTCATTAGACGAAAGCGCTTGAGCACCATTTTGTGGTTCCTTTCCTTCGTGGTTTTACTCTTCCTAAATATTTTTCACGTGTTACTTTCGTGAAATAATTTTCATATATATGTAGTATATATATATATATATATATATATATATATGTATAGTATATATATATAGTATATATATATGTATATATGTTAACCCCTCCGTCTATGGCCCTGGGTGGTTCGGATCGACGGGGGTTCTGGTTAGGAGGCAAGCAACGGATGTGTGACTTGAAGTGGTTTTCTTCTATGTTACTCTCCGAGTTCTTCTATAGTGGCTCGGAGGACTCTGGTAGATTTGCAATCTAAATGCTGAAGGTTCCGGATTCTTCTTATAGCGTATCCGGAAAGTTTTCTAAGTTTCTCTGAAGAGAGCAAGGCTCGAAGGGGACAATAAAAAGTTTCTCCAATTGTAACTTTACTGCTAAAAGATACAGGTAGTGCTCAGCCTCTGAATTAGCTTCTGAATGACAATGGAATAATTTTAATGGGTTTATATACCCAAAAACTGCTAACATTATTATTATTAAATGCTAAGAAGGCTGTATTATTTTTGCACAATATTTAAAAATAAGTAAATTTTTTAGCTGTGGTAAGGCTTCAACGAGTAAACAAAATATTTGAAGACGAAACCATATTTTTATCTTAAACCGCGACTTTTCAGATCTGATGTTATCATGATCTGCCAAGTTAACTAAAAGTGGAAATCGGACTATGCATCTTTACACTAAAATATGCATATGAGTGAAATTTTAAGATTAAAGATATACAATTTTAATGCTTAGGCAAGACATGATCTCATTGTTTATAACGAAAGAGAGTGTTTACAAAATGTGAACATTGCAAAGCTTAAACAGGATTCCTTATTAAGCGAAATCTAAAAAAATGATTATGAGATTTTAAAAAACAACAGGTCACCAATTATTTAGCAAAGTAGAAAGCAAATCAAAATTTTTATCCAAACTCGCGTTGGGCGATTTTGGTCCTTATGTAAAAATGAATACACACACGTACATACATATGAGTATAGGCATTATATAAAGTTAAATATATATAAGAATATACAGAATTATATAAATACATGAACCATATAACACATGAATTTTTAAAATGGATACTTTTTCTTACAATGGATACAGAGACTATATAAATGAATACAAGAATTACATGAAGGATAAGATAATATAGGAATATGGGAATTATTTATGGTTCATTTTTACATACATATATATATATATATATATATATATATATATATATATATATAGATATATGTATATATATATATATATATATATATATTATATATATATATATATATATGTATATATATATACATATATATATATATATATATATATATATATATATATATATGTATATATTATATATATATTATATATATATAGTATATATATATATATATATATATATAGTATATATATATATATATATATATATATATATATATATATATATATATCTATATATATATTATATTTATATATATATATATATATATATATATATATATATATATATATATACCCCTCCGTCTATGGCCCTGGGGTGGTTCGGATCGACGGGGGTTCTGGTTAGGAGGCAAGCAACGGATGTGTGACTTGAAGTGGTTTTCTTCTATACTACTCTCCGAGTTCTTCTTTAGTGGCTCGGAGGATTCTGAGAGGCTTATTAAATTCTTTGGGGTTTCTCCCCGATTCTTCTTGTAACTTATCGGGAGATTCTAATGACTAAGTTTTCTGAAGAGAGCACGGCTCGAAGGAGAAGAAAAGACTTTTTCTTACTGTGTTTTACTCCTAAACTGTTACAGGTAATGCTCAGCCTCGTAGTTGGAATCAGAACAAACATGGAAGAAATTGGTGGGCTTTATATACCCCAATTCTACTAACATCATCATTATTAAATGTTGAAGAGCTGCATTATTTTTGCACAATATTTGAAAAGAAAGTAAATCTTTTAGCTGTGGTAAGGTTTAAACGAATAAACAAGATATTTCAAGATGAAGCCATATTTTTATCTTAAATTGCGTATTTTCAGATCTGATGTTATCATGATCTGCCAAGTTAACTAAAAGTGGAAATTGAACTATGCATCTTTACACTAAAATATGCATATGAGTAAAAATTAAAGGTTTAAGATTTACAATTAAATGCTTAGGCAAGACATGACTTCATCTTTTATAACGAAGAAAGAATGTATACAAAACATGACATGGCAAAAGTTACTCAGGATTCATTATTAAGCTAAATCTAAAAAATGATTAGGAGATTTTTAAAAAACAACAGGTCATCAATTATTTGGCAAAGTAGAAAGCACATCAAAATTTATGCCAACGGAAAAATAATAATAAAAAAATAACAACAGTATCGCCGATTCTACATTCCTTATGGCGACATAATGTCGGGTCGGACATTGAGTACATTGTAATTTTGGTCTACTGTAACTATGATTATAATTACCAATTCATTTATTATCGTTAACTACAATTTCATTAAAGTACATTCACTACGTCATTTAGTACATTACATTATTAAGTACAGTTTCATTTAAGTACATTACATTATATTAAATTAAAGTATTATAGTTAATTATAATTAAACAGTTACTATAACTTTGTTTTGTTAGTGTTTCATATTAATAGACAATTAAGATGTTAGAAATATAATACAAAGTACATGGGCACATACGGTATGTATTTATATACAACATAATATGTTATAAATTTGAATCAGAGCAAAAGGAGATTTTTATCTTAGAAGCTTTCAATTCTGTTGAGTGATCGAATTCCGATCACTCAACCTCAGCATTTTTGAGTTCAACTCGGGAGGTCATATAATTAAAAATAAAAATGAAAAAAATAATACGAGAACGTTTTTTCGCGTTCCCGAACGAACTGCGAAAGTTTTGCATTTCATGATTGACACGAGTAAAGATGATTATTTAATAAAAATTACATACGATAATGGTCAAGCTAAAATATGGACGTATGGGGGCGGGGATGAGATGCAAGACAATTCATAATTAATTATAACAACTTTTATAACAAATGGAAAATGGATGATGGATACGACTAAACCATAGAAAGGGTAGATCGTAGGGTTGTGACATGAACAAAAATAGGAAGCTGCAAGTAAAATTATTATCCAAACTCGCGTTAAGCGATTTTGGTTCTTATGTAAAAATGGACAATGAATTCATATAATGATGGTGTAGGAATTGTTCATTGTTCACTTTTTACATTACTCTCCCCTTTTAAAAATGATATTTATACAATAATTTAATAGGGTACCATTAATACAATACAAATGAGAAAATAACATCCTAACATGGTACCATTAATACAATACAATGAGAAAATAACATCCTAACAGGGTACCATTAGTTACAATACAAATTTTATACAGAACGATTTCGCGTTGTCGAGTACAATGAAGAGTATCCAAATTTTTAAAATGACACTTGCTTACAAAATATGAAAAAATCAAAGATTAATACTTTAATTTAGATAAACAATTAAGCTAGACAAAGAATGATATTGTAAAATTTTTAGCAAAATTTTATTTATTTATTTTTTTTTTTCTGTGGGGAAAATTACATTCACAATGAATAGGTAAGAGGGAAAAATACAAATCGTATAATCTATAAGCTAATTTTTATTGACTAGTGTAGGTAAAAATAGAATTACGTAATGGATGATGTATAGACCTGTGGTCAAATGTGTAGGGATTTGGAAGGTTTTTTTGAATTAACAAAGTTTAAAAATGATGTATAATAATTTAAGATGGGTTTAGGGTTATATATATATATATACATTAGGGTGGAGCGAAAAATACTTTTTTTCTAGTATGAAGTTCTAATAGTGATTAAAAGTTGCATTTAGTGGACGAAATATGCCTGCCAAAATATGAGTTCATTTGTTTAAAAGTTTCAGCTGCCACCAGGGGGCCAAACTTAACACAATTTTGTGTAAAAAGGAAAAAATGCTTCTATTTTAGGTTTGTCAAACTATTATAAAATTTTATCTTAGAATTATCTAATAGTTTGATTAAGATTCTTAAATGATAGAAATTCGTTTTGTAAAAATGCCTTTTCATATGCTTAATATCTTCAGCTGCCACAAGAGAGCTGAAGTTAACACAATTTAGAGTAACTGAGTCATGTTGAGACTACACTGAATGTTGTGGGGGAGGGTTTGGGGAGGGTTGTGGGGGAGGGTTTTGGTGTGAAGGAATTTCTTTCTGTGAGTCATTAGAACAGTGTGTTAACACTTGTCTTCTTAGGTAGTAGGCCTAGTCGCTCAGTTGATCGGAGAGTTTTTTAATATGATCGGAATATTATAAAACTTTATTTTAAAGTGATTTATATAGAGATAATATTGATTTTATTATAAAATGCTTGTTATAATGTATTATATAATTTTAGTTTATTTATATAATATATTATATATTTATATAATATATTATATATACTTATAAAATATATTATATATATTAATTATATAATGTTTTGATGTTACAGGATATTTTGTGATTGTGAATTTTTCTTAAAAATATTATGGCATCAAATACTAAATATAAACATTTCACTAGAGAACATATGAAGTGTGCCATATTTGAAGTACCTTGTGAGATGAGTGATATGCAACTACCAACTTATAACTGCATTATGAAAGATTACCTGTTCACAAAACATTTAGTGAAGGAGCAGATGAATAACAAGGAGCCTTCATTTTCTGAAATAGCAGAGGCAGTTTCCAAAAAGGTAGAAAATATTTCGAAGAAGGCCTCTTTGCCAATAGTTTCACATACACGCGTTTTACAGATGATGCGAGTGTACCATGATAAATACAGGTCCTTATTAAAGCCATACAAGTCACGCAAGGATCAGCCTAAGTACAAAAATCAGCTTGAAGAATTTGAAAACTCTTCAAAATGCACTTTGTTTGACATCTGCACCTGCAAATGTAAGGAGTTTAGGAGATGCTCATGTGAAAAGAGTAAGAAAGTCCCTCCAAAAGAGCAGGATTTTTTAAATGACCAACGAACACGCAGAATAATGGTGATAGGAAGCATTGACATAGCACACACAAGACGATTACAAGCAAGAGAACATCGAAAGGAAATGGAAAAAGCACGTCTGGAATCCTCACAAACAACTAGTGCTGCTATAACCAATACGTCCAACTTACAAATCGAAACAGAGACAAGTGAACTTCAACAACTAGAAGAGATATCTGAAGATAATGAGGAAGATACAACCTCGACTCAATATGTAATATCAGAACAACAGATGCGTGAGCCACTGCCTTCATTAGCAATTACTTGTGATAGATTTAAAATGTCGGACAGAGCTGGGGCTGCTATTGCTTCTGCAGTATTGGCAGATCTTAAAATTGTTACTCCCGAAGACAAAGGGAATATTATAGACAGAAGTAAGCTAAGACGTGAAAGACAAAAACAGAGAAAGGAACTACAACAGATAGGAGAGCCAAAAACCATGCGGAGATTATACTTTGATGGCAGAAAGGATAAAACAATGATTCAAGTCCAGGAGAGTGATGGCTCTAACCACCAAAGAACCAAATGCGAAGAGCATATCAGCATAATATCTGAACCACACTCTCTGTACTTTGCACATGTGACACCTTCCAGTGGCAAAGCTAAATACATTTGCACAGCGCTAGTGAATTGCTTGAAGGAAAGGAATGTTGATATAGGGAACATCGTTGCAGTTGGCTGTGATTCGACAGTGGTTAACACTGGTAGTATTGGAGGCACAATAAGATTACTGGAAGAAGCCTTTAATAAGCCATTGCAGTGGCTGATATGCCTTTTACACCTTAATGAACTTCCATTGCGCCATCTGTTTCATCACTTGGATGGTACCACTACTGGACCAAGAGCATTTTCAGGAGAAATTGGCCGAGCACTTTCAGACTGTGAAAAGCTTCCCATAGTTAACTTCAAACCCATTGAAATTCAAGAGGACATGTGTGAAGTTGATGTAGATGACATAAGTACTGACCAGAAATACCTTCTTGAAATTCACAAGGCTATATCAAGTGGAACATTCTCAAAGAGTCTTAGTCATAAGAGTCCAGGCAATATATCACATTCAAGGTGGCTCACCACAGCAAACAGGACTCTGCGGTTATATGCAAGCACAGAGAATCCTTCAGGCAATTTACAAGAATTAGCTACTTTCATTGTTAGGGTATACGCACCAATGTGGTTTCAGATAAAGCGTAAACCATTATGCCAATATGGTGATAAACATATGTGGCATATAATTGCAAGAAGCCGGTATCTCCGTGAAGAGCTTAGGAGAGTACATGACTCAGTCATTCAGCGAAATACATATTACGCAAATCAAGAAAACATTCTCATTGCAATGATAGCTGATGAAAGGGAGCATGTGCGTCAGTTGGGATTTAGGCGTATCATAAAAGCAAGGGCATGCATTCAAGAAACAGATGTTATCAGGTATTTTAAGGTGCCAGAAATAAATTTTTATGCCAAAGACTATACAGATCTCATTATGTGGCAAGATTTTCAGATAGCAGAACCACCGATAACCAAAGGAGTTTCTCTTGATGATATTGAATCATGCATCAAACATGGTACTACTCTTCATTCAGAATTATTTCAGTTTCCATGTCATACACAAGCCGTAGAGAGATGCGTCAAGTTCGTTACAGACGCTGCTGGATCAGTCTGCGGACCTACAAACAGAGACGGTTGGATTCGTGCTACATTAGAATCAAGGAAAAAACAGCCAAAATTTGACACAAAAGCAAATTACTAAATAGTCTTCAGCAAGAACCCTTTCTAGAGGGAGGTTGGCTGGGGAAAGGGTGGTAACTCTGCTAAGGCACGAAATAACGTTTCTTAACTGTCTCAAGCCAGTATAAAGGAGGAGAGACATCCTAATTTATTACTGTTCCCTTTTTCAAGTAAATACAGAATCATACTTAATTGTAATTTTTAAGTTACGTTCAGCCCTCTTGTGGCAGCTGAAGATATTAAGCATATGGAAAGGCATTTTTACAAAACGAATGTTTATCATTTAAGAATCTTAATCAAACTATTAGATAATTCTAAGATAAAATTTATAATAGTTTGATAAACCTAAAATAGAAGCATTTTTTTCCTTTTTACCCAAAATTGTGAAATTTAGCCCCCTGGTGGCAGCTGAAAGTATTAAACAAATGAACTCATATTTTGGCAGGTATATATCGTCCACTAAATGCAACTTTTAATCACTATTAGAACTTCATACTAGAAAAGAAGTATTTTTCGCTCCACCCTACTATGCATCTTTACACTAAAATATGCATATGAGTAAAAATTAAAGGTTTAAGATTTACAATTAAATGCTTAGGCAAGACATGACTTCATCTTTTATAACGAAGAAAGAATGTATACAAAACATGTCATGGCAAAAGTTACTCAGGATTCATTATTAAGCTAAATCTAAAAAATGATTAGGAGATTTTTAAAAAACAACAGGTCATCAATTATTTGGCAAAGTAGAAAGCACATCAAAATTTATGCCAACGGAAAAATAATAATAAAAAAATAACAACAGTATCGCCGATTCTACCTTTCTTATGGCGACATAATGTCGGGTCGGACATTGAGTATATTGTAATTTTGGTCTACTGTAACTATGATTATAATTACCAATTCATTTATTATCGTTAACTACAATTTCATTAAAGTACATTCACTACGTCATTTAGTGCATTACATTATTAAGTACAGTTTCATTTAAGTACATTACATTATATTAAATTAAAGTATTATAGTTAATTATAATTAAACAGTTACCATAACTTTGTTTTGTTAGTGTTTCATATTAATAGACAATTAAGATGTTAGAAATATAATACAAAGTACATGGGCACATACGGTATGTATTTATATACAACATAATATGTTATAAATTTGAATCAGAGCAAAAGGAGATTTTTATCTTAGAAGCGTTCAATTCTGTTGAGTGATCGAATTCCGATCACTCAACCTCAGCATTTTTTAGTTCAACTCGGGAGGTCATATAATTAAAAATAAAAATGAAAAAAATAATACGAGAACGTTTTTTCGCGTTCCCGAACGAACAGCGAAAGTTTTGCATTTCATGATTGACACGAGTAAAGATGATTATTTAATAAAAATTACATACGATAATGGTCAAGCTAAAATATGGACGTATGGGGGCGGGGATGAGATGCAAGACAATTCATAATTAATTATAACAACTTTTATAACAAATGGAAAATGGATGATGGATACGACTAAACCATAGAAAGGGTAGATCGTAGGGTTGTGACATGAACAAAAATAGGAAGCTGCAAGTAAAATTATTATCCAAACTCGCGTTAAGCGATTTTGGTTCTTATGTAAAAATGGACAATGAATTCATATAATTCATATAATGATGGTGTAGGAATTGTTCATTGTTCACTTTTTACATTACTCTCCCCTTTTAAAAATGATATTTATACAATAATTTAATAGGGTACCATTAATACAATACAAATGAGAAAATAACATCCTAACAGGGTACCATTAATACAATACAATGAGAAAATAACATCCTAACAGGGTACCATTAGTTACAATACAAATTTTATACAGAACGATTTCGCGTGGTCGAGTACAATGAAGAGTATCCAAATTTTTAAAATGACACTTGCTTACAAAATATGAAAAAATCAAAGATTAATACTTTAATTTAGATAAACAATTAAGCTAGACAAAGAATGATATTGTAAAATTTTTAGCAAAATTTTATTTATTTATTTATTTTTTTTTCTGTGGGGAAAATTACATTCACAATGAATAGGTAAGAGGGAAAAATATAAATCGTACAATCTATAAGCTAATTTTTATTGACTAGTGTAGGTAAAAATAGAATTACGTAATGGATGATGTATAGACCTGTGGTCAAATGTGTAGGGATTTGGAAGGTTTTTTGAATTAACAAAGTTTAAAAATGATGTATAATAATTTAAGATGGGTTTAGGGTTATATATATATATATATACATTTACGTTAAGGAATAGATAAAACAACTTAATAAATGCATGAACGAGAATTTATATGTAGTAAGCAATAATTATTAAGATTATAATGATGATGTTTGCATACGAGTTTTAATGCAAAAGTGACTGAAGGGACGGAACGTAAATTGAATTCGACTACGACAATTACTCAGTATTAATCGAATAAAAAAAATATAAAAAATATAACCATTGAAAATAGGAACCAATTATAAACTATAATGAATTAAACATATACTGTATTATAAAAAAAAAAAACCTAAATTGAGGTTATGTTCCATCGTACCAAAGAAGAATTAACCATGGTTGAACCATTTCTCTGGTTGACATAGTTCAACTGGGGTTAGGGGTGTTAAAATAAAAATAAAATAAAAAGACAAAGTTTGGAGTACTACATTCGGGGGAATTGAGTGACTAAGCGGGGGGTATAAGTCTGAAATTGACAATACGTCTTTCGTGAGCACTTTGCTCTTTAAAAAAGGATTGCTTGTCACATTACTTTGAACAAAAATTAAAAGAGTTGAAACAAAACGAAGGGATGGCATGTTCCTCATATAGTAATTTAAAAGGAGTCATTGGGACAAGATCGATTAATTAATTATTACACAACTATTATTATCACGTATACGTTACAATGATTATCAAAGTCATTACAACCTTTGTACAAATAATAAATTACATAACTATATATTTATATACGTAACAATGCATGAAACGGGAAAGACAAATCGGTGAATTTCCGTCTTACAAACAAAAAAGGTTAACTAAAGACGCAAATTGGTCAATTCAGGGTGAATTTAATTCTCTTTTACAACACAAAAAAAAGGTTGAATTAAATTCTTAACTTACTTTTTTTCTTAAATTAAATTCTCTTAAATTACAAAGGAAAAGTTGAATTCAATTGACTGCATTGAAAACTAACTTGAGACTTCAAAACTAACTTTTTTTCAAAAACTAACTTTTTTTCAAAACTAACTTTTTTTTCAAAACTAACTTTTTTTTCAAAAGTAACTTTTTTTTCAAAAGTAACTTTTTTTTTTCAAAACTAACTTTTTTTTTTCAAAACTTTTTTTTTTCAAAACTAACTTCTTTTTTTTCAAAACACTTTTTTTCCAAAACTAACTTTTTTTTTCAAAACTAACTTTTTTTTTTCAAAACTAACTTCTGTAATCTCTGGGGCGGTTGTCCCTCTTAGATGCAACCTTTGACTTGAACTCTTATCAAGTATTCTGAAACTAACTTGAACTCTTATCAAGTATTCTGAAACTAACTTGAACTCTTATCAAGTATTCTGAAACTAACTTGAACTCTTATCAAGTATTCTGAAACTAACTTGAACTCTTATCAAGTATTCTGAAACTAACTTGAACTCTTATCAAGTATTCTGAAACTAACTTGAAATGCTTCAAGTAACTCTCTAACTCTATAAACTCTCTATAACACTCTCTTTCTTAATTTGCAAGTCAATTCAATTCAATAATTTGAAAAAAATTTGCAAACAAAAATATAAAATGTAAACATTTCACTCGAATGCACACGAAGGTACGATACTATTGTTTGATACATAAAATAAAATTATACTATACTAACTAGAATAGTAAAAATAACAAAATAACTGTGAAAATAATTCTGTGACAATATTGTTTTCAAAAAACAAAAATGTATCACTGGTGTCTGAAGTGTTCACTGTGTTTTGTGTTAATTCTGGCTCAATATTAAATATTAACTGTTAATAATAATGACTTTTCAAATGTTTAGAAATTATTTTAAAAAAGAGTTTTGTACTTAACAAGATTCCTACGGCGAAATCCTTAGAGACGTGTCCTGAAGACGTGTCTTGCTGGCCACTTGTTCTTGGATAAAAACTAGGCGTGGAGAACTTGGAGTCGTGACGCACCGGTTCAAGGGTGGATGTGACGAACTAGAAGTCGTGACACGCCGGTCTAAGGGTGGATGTGACGAACTAGAAGTCGTAACACGCCGGTCAACTGGGTGGATGTGACGAACTAGAAGTCGTGACACGCCGGTCAACTGGGTGGATGTGACGAACTAGAAGTCGTGACACGCCGGTCAACTGGGTGTTGGTTCTGGTTCCAGGGTCTGGAAGACTGGAAGAATCCTGGAGTCGTGAAGATCCTGGTTAAAGGGTCGCCAGTTGTTAAGATCCTCTTCTTCTATGTGTTTATCCTGATGCAGGGTAATTTCGATCTTGGCCAAAGAGTGGCCTCTTCTTAAAATCTTCTTGTTAAAATCTTCTTGTTAAAATCTTCTTTTAAAAATCTTCTTCTAAAAATCTTTTTCAGATCCTACTAAAGGGTCGCCACAATGTTAACCCCTCCGTCTATGGCCCTGGGGTGGTTCGGATCGACGGGGGTTCTGGTTAGGAGGCAAGCAACGGATGTGTGACTTGAAGTGGTTTTCTTCTATACTACTCTCCGAGTTCTTCTTTAGTGGCTCGGAGGATTCTGAGAGGCTTATTAAATTCTTTGGGGTTTCTCCCCGATTCTTCTTGTAACTTATCGGGAGATTCTAATGACTAAGTTTTCTGAAGAGAGCACGGCTCGAAGGAGAAGATAAAGACTTTTTCTTACTGTGTTTTACTCCTAAACTGTTACAGGTAATGCTCAGCCTCGTAGTTGGAATCAGAACAAACATGGAAGAAATTGGTGGGTTTATATACCCCAATTCTACTAACATCATCATTATTAAATGTTGAAGAGGCTGCATTATTTTTGCACAATATTTGAAAAGAAAGTAAATCTTTTAGCTGTGGTAAGGTTTAAACGAATAAACAAGATATTTCAAGATGAAGCCATATTTTTATCTTAAATTGCGTATTTTCAGATCTGATGTTATCATGATCTGCCAAGTTAACTAAAAGTGGAAATTGAACTATGCATCTTTACACTAAAATATGCATATGAGTAAAAATTAAAGGTTTAAGATTTACAATTAAATGCTTAGGCAAGACATGACTTCATCTTTTATAACGAAGAAAGAATGTATACAAAACATGACATGGCAAAAGTTACTCAGGATTCATTATTAAGCTAAATCTAAAAAATGATTAGGAGATTTTTAAAAAACAACAGGTCATCAATTATTTGGCAAAGTAGAAAGCACATCAAAATTTATGCCAACGGAAAAATAATAATAAAAAAATAACAGTATCGCCGATTCTACATTCCTTATGGCGACATAATGTCGGGTCGGACATTGAGTACATTGTAATTTTGGTCTACTGTAACTATGATTATAATTACCAATTCATTTATTATCGTTAACTACAATTTCATTAAAGTACATTCACTACGTCATTTAGTACATTACATTATTAAGTACAGTTTCATTTAAGTACATTACATTATATTAAATTAAAGTATTATAGTTAATTATAATTAAACAGTTACTATAACTTTGTTTTGTTAGTGTTTCATATTAATAGACAATTAAGATGTTAGAAATATAATACAAAGTACATGGGCACATACGGTATGTATTTATATACAACATAATATGTTATAAATTTGAATCAGAGCAAAAGGAGATTTTTATCTTAGAAGCTTTCAATTCTGTTGAGTGATCGAATTCCGATCACTCAACCTCAGCATTTTTTAGTTCAACTCGGGAGGTCATATAATTAAAAATAAAAATGAAAAAAATAATACGAGAACGTTTTTTCGCGTTCCCGAACGAACTGCGAAAGTTTTGCATTTCATGATTGACACGAGTAAAGATGATTATTTAATAAAAATTACATACGATAATGGTCAAGCTAAAATATGGACGTATGGGGGCGATGATGAGATGCAAGACAATTCATAATTAATTATAACAACTTTTATAACAAATGGAAAATGGATGATGGATACGACTAAACCATAGAAAGGGTAGATCGTAAGGTTGTGACATGAACAAAAATAGGAAGCTGCAAGTAAAATTATTATCCAAACTCGCGTTAAGCGATTTTGGTTCTTATGTAAAAATGGACAATGAATTCATATAATGATGGTGTAGGAATTGTTCATTGTTCACTTTTTAATATATATATATATATATATATATATATATATATATATATATATATATATATAGTATATATATATATAGATATAATAAATATATTATATATTATATATATATTATATATATATATATATATATATATATATATATATATATATATATATATTATATAATATATATATATATATATATATATATATGTAGCGGATCGACAAGAAATAGACCAACAAATCGACAGAAATACTTTACTTCCACGCTATCATCAAAGAACTTGGAAAACACACGTGGGCAATCAAACAATGGAAAGTCTGTCTTCCCAAGAAAGGCGCGAATGAAGCCTTTGTAAACTAAAGGACACGCGGACCAAGCGTCTTACGATTTGGTATAGTCCTACGTCACCAGGGTATAAAAGCGAGCTTCCATTTGCTCATTCTCACTCTCACTCGGACGCACGTCATCACGTGAGCAGCGCGTCCACCAACCGCTTTCCGGCCCCCTGGCCGAGGGGCCGTGGCCGCTACTTTCTTCAGGGCCTACAATTTGTCTTCACGTAAGATCTAAAGACCACCTGCAGAAGCAATCCAACGAGGCCCAACCGGAATCACTTCGGGCCTGCGGTTTGCCGGGTCGGCCTTCAAGTTTCTCACGTTCCTCGAGATATTTCAGCCCCAGGCCTACGCCTGTCACAAGGCCAGCCTGCACCTCGAGAAGTAACATCACCTCAGGCCTCCACGAAGCCTACATCCATCATCTCAAGAGGCTTAACGAACAACGACAGCTCGAATCTGCGTAATAGGTTCTGTCTTCAGCCCGTCTTCAAGTTTTTACATCGCCCTAAGCTAAGTACATCATATTCGTAAGTACCTCAGAAACCTACATTAGCCTACCGCCGAACGGTAGGCTATACTCCCAAAGTGTGTAATCACGCGTCCATTGACTCCCGTTAATAACGCAGTAGGCCTATCATCCAATTCAAGTGTCAATTCAATACCGTTTATTCCGCGTACCATCCGTCATTATGTTCAAGTCATATAAATGTGTGTTAAATAAATGTTCTCTTGACGTAATCACTTAACATCACATAATGTTTATATATAAATGATACTGTGCAAGCATTTCAATCCATTATTATTAGGCCACATCAATTATTCTATGTGCATCCATGCAATCATTTAGCCTACTTAATCAGTGTCATGTTTTCCATTCAATGTACCAAACGCACGTGCATTCTTTATATCATTAACTAGGCCTATTCAATGTTCATGTGCATGCCATTTACATACCATCGATGAGTATTACATTATTTATTACGTGTCAATTAAGCTATTAACATTTCATCTTATTAGCTAAGCCTATGCCATAAGCATAACGTAAAACTACCAATTAATTACTGTCAATTCTTTGTTATATCACAGTGAATAAAATAACGGATTTATTTTCATAATAAACTACAAAAGTAAGGTGTCTTTCATAACCTTAATATTAATTTGCTTTGGCCGTAAACCAAAGCTGGTGACCTCGCTGCCATTTCGGTCACTTCCAATAGTATGGTGGATCTAATCAAATAACCATTCATTCCAATCGGTGATACTGTATTACATCATAAATTATTAACCCAGCCTATCATTATAAAGCAATCAGTCATTGCCTAAATCAATCGTTGCATACAATTAAATCATTATCACCTTAAACGGCTAAAACTAGCTCCACTATAAATTGGTGTAACCCCGGAGTGACTCGATTATTTTACGTTATTTATTCACAGCGATCCTTGTGTTTAGCTATTATTGACCATTTCATTTTTTTGCAGCCACATTAAATAATTTCTATGTAAATACGGTATTCATAAATTCAATGTGATTTTCTGCAGCCATATCAAATTTCTATGTACGTACGGTTTCATAAATTCAGTGAAATTAAATAGGCCTACTTGCAAACAGTGATATTCGTTCCGCGCGGTACTTTAATGCCTTACTGTCTCGCGGTCATGTGCCGTCGCACAATCACCGCAACTTTCAAATTCCCGAGTGCGTCCCCCTGAGTCGAGTCTCACTGCCTCCTGACGGCAGGGGCGCGGCGACCCCTTGGAGAAGCCACCACTGGCATTGGGTCCTGCTCCGCCGTCATACGGATCGTGGAGGGACTCACGAAACACCACCTAACGCCTCAGGACAACACTCACCCCCCACCCCCCCAGCGCTGCAGTCAGTCCCAAATTCGTTTCAAACGGCGCATTCTTTCGTCACCACCTCGTCCAAAATATTCAACGGTCCCGTCTCGGCCGTTGTACGGTAAATCATTTGGCGATAAATCTGGTGACGCGCCTCATTGATCAGCGAATTTTTTTCCGTAAGCACGACGGGTTTTCCCTTCCCCATTCCCTACGGGAAGGCCTAAAAAGAAAGCATTCTTCAATCAACGAGCAGAGCGCACACATGCTCCACGCAACAAGCAAACTGCAAAACAGACACTTCAGGCACAGGGTTGGCGATCCCCTGCCTTCATCAACTGTCTCTTTGCATCATTCCGTGGATTATTCCTGCTGCTCGTGGACTGAACGACGTTTCTTTTTCTCCCTTCGGCAGGAGCGACCTCGACGACAACATTCACACGACGAGTTACGGGCACAGCATTCGAACTCAGACAGTTCCCCGGCCCCTCTCGTTTCCTTCGTCCACTCTTCATTGCTCCACATTCCTGCCGAAGTCCAACCCCTGCGGCAGGAGCGACCTCAACGAGAACCACCACGCGACGAGTTACGGGCACAGCATTCGACCAACACAGTCCCCCCGCCCCTCTCGTTTCCTCCGTTCGCTCCTCACTGTCCCCCATTCCTGCCGTACCCCAACCCCACCCCCCTGCGGAACCCCCACCCCATACACCAGCGTTTCCTCTTCCGAGCATCTGACGACCTTCATTCCTTCCTGCGTCAGGAATTCCACGATATACCAGGCCAAGCGTCAAATCTCGGAGTGGCCTCATCAGGTCTCCCAACAGAATGGTATTTCTTCTCAGTATCGTTCCTTCGTCTCTGAGAGGGAACTACTTGTAGCGGATCGACAAGAAATAGACCAACAAATCGACAGAAATACTTTACTTCCACGCTATCATCAAAGAACTTGGAAAACACACGTGGGCAATCAAACAATGGAAAGTCTGTGTCTTCCCAAGAAAGGCGCGAATGAAGCCTTTGTAAACTAAAGGACACGCGGACCAAGCGTCTTACGATTTGGTATAGTCCTACGTCACCAGGGTATAAAAGCGAGCTTCCATTTGCTCTCATTCTCACTCTCACACTCGGACGCACGTCATCACGTGAGCAGCGCGTCCACCAACCGCTTTCCGGCCCCCTGGCCGAGGGGCCGTGGCCGCTACTTTCTTCAGGGCCTACAATTTGTCTTCACGTAAGATCTAAAGACCACCTGCAGAAGCAATCCAACGAGGCCCAACCGGAATCACTTCGGGCCTGCGGTTTGCCGGGTCGGCCTTCAAGTTTCTCACGTTCCTCGAGATATTCGCCCCAGGCCTACGCCTGCATCAAGGCCAGCCTGCACCTCGAGAAGTAACATCACCTCAGGCTCCACGAAGCCTACATCCATCATCTCAAGAGGCTTAACGAACAACGACAGCTCGAATCTGCGTAATAGGTTCTGTCTTCAGCCCGTCTTCAAGTTTTTACATCGCCCTAAGCTAAGTACATCATATTCGTAAGTACCTCAGAAACCTACATTAGCCTACCGCCGAACGGTAGGCTATACTCCCAAAGTGTGTAATCACGCGTCCATTGACTCCCGTTAATAACGCAGTAGGCCTATCATCCAATTCAAGTGTCAATTCAATACCGTTTATTCCGCGTACCATCCGTCATTATGTTCAAGTCATATAAATGTGTGTTTAAATAAATGTTCTCTTGACGTAATCACTTAACATCACATAATGTCCTTTATATAAATGATATTGTGCAAGCATTTCAATCCATTATTATTAGGCCACATCAATTATTCTATGTGCATCCATGCAATCATTTAGCCTACTTAATCAGTGTCATGTTTTCCATTCAATGTACCAAACGCACGTGCATTCTTTATATCATTAACTAGGCTATTCAATGTTCATGTGCATGCCATTTACATACCATCGATGAGTATTACATTATTTATTACGTGTCAATTAAGCTATTAACATTTCATCTTATTAGCTAAGCCTATGCCATAAGCATAACGTAAAACTACCAATTAATTACTGTCAATTCTTTGTTATATCACAGTGAATAAAATAACGGATTTATTTTCATAATAAACTACAAAAGTAAGGTGTCTTTCATAACCTTAATATTAATTTGCTTTGGCCGTAAACCAAAGCTGGTGACCCTCGCTGCCATTTCGGTCACTTCCAATAGTATGGTGGATCTAATCAAATAACCAATTCATTCCAATCGGTGATACTGTATTACATCATAAATTATTAACCCAGCCTATCATTATAAAGCAATCAGTCATTGCCTTAATCAATCGTTGCATACAATTAAATCATTATCACCTTAAACGGCTAAAACTAGCTCCACTATATATATAATGTTACTACCTGAAGTGGGCCCTACAGGCCCATTTAGCTACGCCCGTGGTGCTGGGGCCTTTGGCCTCAGTAATTGGGGAGCCGCAGGCCCCCCAGGTACCGGGGAGTCAGTTATTCAGTCAATAAAACTATAGAAAAGAATGCAGCCATAAAAATCTTAAGCTTCACAAATCTTGATACAATGGGTTGGATGTGAAGCTCAAGCTTTTCATTGCTGGTTCTTTTCAATAGTTTTATTGTCTGAATAATTGAACCCCCCCCAATTACTGAAGGTTCAATTATTTGGTCAATGAAACTATAGAAAAGAATGCAGCAATGAAAATTTTAACGCGATACAGTAAAAAGTTGAAACAAAGCAAAGCACATTTATTTCTGTTCAGAATCGTTTAATAGTAAATACATGGTGTCTACAGACAGACAGAACTGTCTTTTTATAGTATAGATAAGTCAAGTTGGTTGGTTGATCTACAGTATTTAACTCCCTTTGTCCAATCGAGGGTACATCCAAAGGCTACCAACGTATATCAAATCAGACGACGCTTGTACAAAATTTCATACATATTTTTTAAATCGAGAAAAAGCAAGTCGGTCAATAAATTTACAAAATAATGAAGACAAAATTTTTTAGTTTCACATCCAAAATCAGCGAGTTAAAATTTGTGAAGTTGCATTTAAAATCTAAGTGCCTCGTGAACTTTTACTAAATATTAGGCTTTCACCGGCTTAAAATATTCCGATCAAAAATCTTACGTATGAAATTATTTGCATGCTATAATCTGAACATGAGTGAGCATCAGAAGAACGTCGAGATTTAGTTTGTTCTTGTTTGACGCTCTCTCCATCGTTGTTTTCTTTCTGTTGCTAAACGTCGTTTTCTTTCAGCATGATCCTCGTTCATCGTGGGCTAAATGTATTTCTGATATAAAAGAAAATTGACAACTCGAAGACTTTTTCAAAGCCGTAAAAATATTTAGTCTGTAATGGTTGCAGCACCAGTATGAAAGTGCATAAAAAGAACTCATTTGGTAAATTTTTGAACTTAGCCGCAAATTAAATTTCGGCTCAAAGCTGAACGCAAAAGCAAATATTTTTTACACTTTTTAAAATTATAACTAAAAGTAGAATTCATTACGCCTTTTTCTAATGCATTAAAATACAAATATCGCCCATATATATCAAGAATCTTCTTCTCTTTTCGAGCGTGACAGACTGACAGACATTCCTGGGTGTTTATAGTATTAATAATGTTATAATGTTATAATGTTATATATGCCAACAGGAAGGAGTGCATTTTGCAAATTTTTGGAACAGTTTCTACGGCAGGAGGGACTTGTTCCTCGAAGATGGACTTCATTTTAATGACGTTGGAGCTGCGCGTTTAGGAAGACTATTTCATAATACTGGCTCTCCTTTTCAGGCTGCCGCAACCCGAACGGTCCCAGCGTAAATTCCACAAATTTCCCCTGCGCTCGCGAAGGTGTCGCAATTACAAACAATTTGAAGGTTCTATCCTTAAATGCTCGTAGCCTACGAAATAAAATAAACGAATTTTTTTCTTTAATTGCTTGTGAAGACTGATTTAATTGCGATAAATGAATCGTGGCTTAGCACTGAAACACGTGATTTTGTAGGGGAGTATCAAATTAAAGGTTATAGACTTTTTGTTAAAAACAGAATAGGTAGGCGAGGAGGCGGTGTTATGTTGTATATCAAAGATAATATTGCGAACGTTATAGAAGTAAAGCACTCAATTCCAGAACCGATAGATTCGACTATAGCAGAACTTAAATTGAACGATTTCAAACTTGTTGTTGCGGTTATATATAGGCCCTCTAATCAAACAGCTGATACGGACGAAGCGTTATATCGTGTAACTAAAGAGAATAATCGGTAGTGAGCAGGCTTTATTTATGGGTGACTTTAATTGCGCCAACGTGAATTACGATACAATGCAGGGAGACGCGGAAGGTAATGGTTTAGTTAATTTTCTCGAGGATAGCTTTCTTATTCAAAAGGTTGGGGAACCTACGAGGTTGGACAGTATTTTAGATTTAGTAACTAAGGATGATAGGCTAATTACTGATCTTCAAGTAATAGAACCGTTAAGCAATAGCGATCACAATATGGTAGAGTTTGTCCTCTCAGTAAGTCACTCGAAACCAACTAACTCGACTAAAATTCCTAACTTCCAGCACGCAGACTTCAGTAAATTTCGAAATAAATTTTCACACGTCAATTGGGAAAACGTAATGGGGAACTCCAACGCAAAACTAATGTGGGAATCGTTCGAAACGGTATTTAGGACTATAAATGAGGAATGTGTACCGTACAAAATTAAGCGTGCGAAAGTAAACAACAAGCCCTTGTGGTTTACTTCTAGAGTAGGAGACATTATAAAGAGTAGAGATAGGGCTTATAGGCTATATAAGTGCGATAAAGATAATCTGTTGTTACGAAACAACTACATATCTCTAAGGCGTGAAGCGAAAAGTGTAATAAAAAAGTCCAAGCACGAATTTGAAATCTCCATAGCTCGTGACGGTAAAGAAAACCCCAAGCGATTCTTTCAATACGTCAATAATAGAAATCCAGTAAAAAGTGTCTTGGGGCCTTTCAAAAAATGTAAACGGAGATCTAGTTTCTGAAAACAAGGAAATGGCTACCTTGCTAAACGAATTTTTTACGTTAGTTTTTACTATAGAAGATGTAACGAATATCCCTACGGTCATAGACATAATACCTTTTGATAATGGTAATATTTTGGATAATATCGTGGTTAGTGAACGGGAAGTAATGCGCTATATTGATAAAATGAAAACGCGTAAATCACCGGGGCCGGATTCCATATATCCCATACAACTAAAAGAATTAAAAGATAGCATTGTTTTGCCGCTAACAAAGATTTTTAATGCGTCTATTTCTGAGGGGTGCGTACCAGATAATTTCAAGTTAGCAAACGTAACACCTGTCTTTAAGAAAGGCGATAAAGGTGCGGCGGGAAATTATAGGCAAATCAGTTTAAAGTCTCTTGTAGGTAAGCTACTGGAATCAGTAATTAGGGATCGTATAGTCGAACACTTAGAAGTGCATAAACTAGTAAGAAATATTCAGCACGGTTTTAGGCGAAACAAATCTTCCTTAACTAATCTTTTAGAATTTTTTCAAAGCGTGGTTGACGTTTACGATAGACATCGGGCGGTTGATGTAGTGTATTTAGATTTTCAAAAAGCGTTTGACACCGTGCCGCACAAAAGACTGATTGAAAAAACTAAGGCTCATGGAATCAGGGGTGTAGTAATAAATTGGCTAGAAGAATTGTTGCGAGGCAGGAAACAGAGGGTGGTCGTTGATGGAGCGGAGTCGTGTTGGGCTAATGTAGCGAGTGGCGTTCCTCAGGGTTCTGTATTGGGCCCCTTGCTTTTTCTTATATATATTAACGATTTAGATGTCGGCCTAGTCAGTACAGTTTCAAAGTTTGCGGATGACACGAAGCTGGGTGGTAGGGCGATTAATGGCCAAGATAGAGGTAAAATCCAGGAAGATCTGAATAAAATCGTTGATTGGTCAGTCACATGGCAAATGAGATTTAACGTTGATAAGTGCAAAATTTTGCATATAAGTTCGCGTAACGGTAATTTTGCGTATAGTATGTCAGGAAAAGATTTAACAAGCGTAGAGCAGGAAAAAGATTTAGGAGTTATAGTCACTGGTGATTTAAAAGTAGCGAAACAAAGTACAGCAGCGGTCAATAAGGCGAACAAAGTGTTAGGTTTTATAGCTCCAAATTTTGAGTACAAATCACGCAATATTGTAGTTCCTCTTTATAAATCATTAGTTAGACCCCATTTGGAGTACGCGGTCCAATTTTGGAATCTGCATATGCGCAAAGATATAGACAAAATCGAAAGAGTTCAAAGACGAGCAACTAAGATGATTCCGTCGCTTAGGTCAAAGTCGTACGAGGATTGGCTTAAGGAGTTAAAATTAACAACACTCGAGACTAGGAGGCTAAGGGGTGATCTAATCCAGGTTTTCAAAATTATGAATGGGTTCGATAACGTAGAGAGAGATAGCTTTTTCGAAATATCTCAATATAATAGGACTAGAAATAACGGGTGTAAGTTGACAAGTAGAAGGTTCGAAACAGCAGTTGCAAAAACTTTTTTACGCATAGAATAGTAAATAGGTGGAATAGTTTGCCAGTAGAAGTAATTAGCAGCGCGTCTATAAACATGTTTAAAAATCGATTAGACGCATATGTTGATAGATTGGGTATAGTTTAAGGTAGTAAAATTAAGGCTTTGAGGTGATAGATCCCACAGCTCAACACAAGTGTTGTGGGATATAGGGAGGCAGCATCTTGGGTTAGGGGATACTCTCTGTCCTTACACACCCCATTTAAAGAGATTCCTCTGCCGAGCGGTGCCCCCAATAGTACTGTGAGGTATTGAAAAACTCATGATCTTCACTTGCCCCACAAACACCTTGAAATGGGAGACCCAAAATGGGTGCACACACATTTCTACATTACTGTACAGTCTTTACAGCCACACCTACACTTTTCCTCCTAAGTATATATATTATAATGTATATTGGTTGTAAATTTTGACTTGGTCCGCAATCGATATGGACCGTGACTTATTTTTCGTTGGGCAAGGTACTAGTATTGATGGATACCGTAATGAAAATGACTGGATTCTTTGGATCTGATATATTTGCATGTCGGTTATAAATAGATATACAGTGTAACATATTTGTGGATAGTAGTCTATTATGACTTGATCCTCTGGATCCAGAGATTCTATCTTTAGTTTTAAATCGATAATTAATTAGTTTTTAATTGATAATTATTTAGTTTTGCAAAAATTGGTAGTTCCGAATGTACAGGCAGTTGTTACATAAATTTCTTATGTTCTTGTGGTTCGGAACCCACGTAAAATTGTAGGTCCCCTCCGCAACCACGGAGGACATACACAATTACGAACACAGTTAGGTAGACCAGCCATGAGTGGATCCTATGGTCTTTGTTGGTCTGAAACATTATAACATTATAACATATATATATATATATATATAATATATACTCTATATATATATATAATATATATATATATATATATATATATATATATAATATATATATATATATGATGAATAAAACCACGAAGGAAAGGAAACACAGATGGTGCTCAAGCGCTTTCGTCTAATGACATCCTCAGGAACACTGAAGTACATGAAGAATTACAGCCTATATATAGGTTACAGAAAGAGAAAAAAAAAAAATATATATATACAATAAACGGAGAAACGAAATTAAAGGATTGTGGAAGGGGGCACACAAATTTATAAGGAAAAACTATCGATTTTTAGCACAAGATTAAGATTTGTTTCCAAACAATGTTATAGATAAAAAAAAAAAAAATTAAAAAAAAAATAAAATAAAAATAAAATATATATATATACAAATTTATAGTTTTAGCACTCTGCTCTTTTTGTATATAAAAATTGAACAATTATCGATTTTTAGCACAAGATTAAAAGATTTGTTTCCAAACAATGTTATAGATAAAAAAAAATATATATATATGCAAATTTATACTGGAAATCTGCCCGGGTTTTAGCACTCTGCCCTATTTTTTTGTATATAAAAATTGAAAAATAAGTTATTAGGGTGGCATACAAATTTTACCAAAGATTTAGCGTTCTACCTTTCTTATCTAAATCTGTTCTGAAGGAATTCAAAACAACAGGATCGAGTTGAAAAAGACCTTTGCTTATGTTGAAGTTATTTGTTAGTTGGATAATGGCAGACTCAAGAATATTTCTATTAACAATGTTGCTCGAGTGGAATAAAACTGAAGCATTATTCCAATCAATAAAGTGGGATAACTCTGACAAATGGACAAAAAGGGCACTGGGCAATTGTCCTGTTCTAACGGAATATTGATGCTGTTTTATACGTGTGTGCAAATCCTTTCCCGTCTGACCTATGTAAAAGGAATCACATTGTTTACAACCAATTTCATAGATAATGCCTGAATTATTGGTAGGGCTATTTTTTATTTTGATATTTTTCACAATATTGTTATATGAAAATACTACATTAATATCCAAACGTTTAAATACATTAGCAATGCCTAAAAAGCCCGGGAAAAATGGAAGTACTAAAATATTTTTTGACAAAGTACGAGTGTTATTATTGACGCGATAGAAAGTTCGTTTTGCCTTGTTTAGACAAGATTCCATAAACGCAGATGGATAACACAGATCACTTCCAATACCGTTGATTTTTTCTAATTCGGCATCGATGTATTCCGGACTGGCGATGCTAAGGGCGCGGAGAAACATTGAAGAAAAATGGCCTTCTTAGTGGGGGTGTCATGTCCCGAGTAAAAGTGTACGTAGGACAAATTGTTTGTTTTTTTCCGATAGATACTAAACTTAAAACCTGGGCTTTCCCTATGTACACGCACATCCAAAAATGGGATTGAATTGTCTTGTTCCACTTCTAAAGTAAACTTAATAGAGGGGACTTGATCATTTAACTGAAGGAGGAAGTTATCCAGGTCACGATTCATGGGCCAGATACGCAAAATATCGTCGACGTACCGCAACCAAAGATGTCAACCCCCAGGATTCTCGGAATGTAAGTAATTTCGAAAAACTCCATATAAATATTGGAGAGGAGGGGCGACAAGGGGTTGCCCATGGCCATCCCAAAAACTTGTTGATAATACTCGTTATTGAAAGTGAATTTACAGTCTTTGATGCAAAGCTTAATAAGTTCCAAAACAATGTGTGAAGGTAGTGGCAGGTCATACTTATGTAATTCTTGGGAGAGAAAGTCAAGCATATCGTCAATCGGCACTTTTGTAAACAATGAACAAACGTCAAAACTGATCAATCTATCGTTAG
>JAJOZX010001016.1:302500-385000 GCA_023014485.1 Bathynomus jamesi | reverse complement strand
GAGTTTCACAGGGCTATCGTGGGCATTCGTTTTAATATAAATGGAATACTAACCTAACTTAACCTTACCTAATTTAAAATTATTAAAATGCAATGTAATTACATTAATTTATTAAAATAAAAAAATACATAACTACGCGCATGCGTAGTAGAGTCAAGGCGTCGATGTGTCACAGGTGTCTACATATTACGCCACAACATCAGTTCATTCGCGGAAGTCATACAGTGCACCCTTGTCAAACTCTTTTTAGTGTTTGCTTTAGAAACTGAATTTTTTTCAGCCTAATTTGAAAAAAGATGCCTCGTAATTGCGTGAACAGTGTAGATAACTTCTGTTATGTTTGTGGAGAACTGACTTTTGCATCACAAAAGCGTGCTATAACCGCCGCGATTAGGAAAGCCTATCACCTTTATTTTGGCTGTAAGATTGGAGATCAGGACAAGAGCTGGGCCCCACACATATGCTGCAATACTTGTGCAACAAACCTTCGCCAGTGGTTGAATCGGAAAAGGAAATCTATGCCTTTTGCAGTGTCAATGGTGTGGAGGGAACCAACAGATCATGTCAGCAATTGTTACTTCTGCATAGTGCCTCCAGTCAAGAAAGGTATTTGCAAGAAGAAAAAGTAGATTTTACAATATCCAAATATACCCTCTGCTATACGCCCGGTACCTCACGGCGAAGGACTACCCGTTCTTGAGCGTTCTTGAGCCCCCACACTCATTCTCCCTGGAGTCAGAGGACGAGGAGAATGAAGGAACCTGCGAAACTTCTGATGGCAGCTCTCAACATTATTCACAATCCTGATGAGTGGAGACTTTTCATTGATTCATTGAAGTTGAGTCTAAAAGCTGTTTTGTTGCCTGTTGGCAACGTATTGCCATCAATTCCAGTTGGTCATGCAGTCCACATGAAGTAAACATATAACAACATGAAGCAACTTTCGAACTGCATAAACTATGACAAACATTAGTGGCAGGTTTGTGGTGACTTGAAAGTTGTTGCTATCGCGCTTGGACTGCAGCCGGGCTACACTAAGTATTGCTGTTTTCTGTGTGAATGGGATAGTCGGGCTAGGACTTCTCATTACATCAAGAAGGATTGGCCACTCCGACACTCATTGGAACCTGGAGCAAAAAATGTTCAGTATCCTCCACTTGTAGAATCGAGCAAGATTTTGTTACCACCCTTACACATCAAACTGGGCGTCATGAAAAATTTTGTTAATGCTATGGATAAAACAGGGGCAGCTTTTAAGTACCTCGGTGGTAAATTCCCAAAGCTCAGTGAAGCAAACATCAAGGAGGGTGTATTTGTTGGTCCAAAGGTCCGCGAGCTTCTTAGAGATGAGGAGTTTGACCGTATCCTAGATGGTGAGGAGAAGACAGCGTGGAATGCTTTCCGGTTAGTAGCAACCAATTTTCTCGGAAATACCAAAGCTGACAATTACAGAGAGCTGGTGGAAAACCTGCTGTTGTTCTATCAAAAAATGGACTGCAATATGTCTTTAAAGATACATTTCCTCCATTTGCACCTGGAATTTTTTCCGGCCAACTGCAGAGCAGTCAGTGATGAACATGGTGAACGTTTCCACCAGGATATCTCAGCGATGGAGAAACGCTACCAGGGGAAATGGAGTCCATCATTGTTAGCAGACTACTGCTGGACAATAACAAGAGATGCTCCAGAAGTTGAATACAAGAGACAAGCAAAGAAGCGACGGGTTGAATCAATATAAGTGACTGCATTATACAGGTATGTTACTAATATATGGTATACATATACGCAAAATGTGTAACTTAAATTTTTTTGGAAACTGTAGGCAATCGACTGTTTTTATGGTCATATTCGTTTTCAGCACCCCAAAATCCATAGTAGAAAACACATTTTATCTCCGAAGCACAAACTTTTTCAAAATTTGTAGACCAGTGTTATTGATGATCTGATTAAATGTCTTGAGTGTTGTATTGATGTTTATGATGGGTGTGCTGTTTAATGTTTAATTGTTCATCAGTCTGTATTTTGAACTGTTCACAATCAGCTTTCTTGTAATATCTGTAAGTGTGCCTAAGACTGTTGGGGCAGAGTGTAAAACATGTAATGATGATGGGCAGGTGGTCTGATGACAGTTGTTTTTCTGTTCTCTAGTGTGTATGTGTTGCTGGTGAGCAGGAACAGAACTTTATGTCTGGGGAGGAGTTTGAGTATCCTGCTTGATGTGGTATGTGTGTATGTTTTTGTTAAGAATGAAGAGGCTGTTTAATTGTGTGGCTATGTTGGCGCCTCTGGTTTTGCTTTGGTTGTGCAGGTACCAACTAGTGTCTTTAGCTTTGAAGTCTCCTCCTAAGATGACATAAGTGAAAGAGGCCAGATTGTGTAACTGTGGATTGTAATTGGCTGGCACCTGAGGTGAACTATCTGGTGGTATGTAAATGTTGATGAGTGTTTTGCGCTGTTTTAATGTTAACTGCTTGTATTTCTATCGTGTTATCTGCTTGGATCGTGTTTGTAATGTTTTGGGTGGTATCAGTGCAGCTAATGCTTTTACGTATGTAAGTGATGAGTCCACCCGCGTGACCCCCAGTACGATCTTGACGGATCGCCGTGAAGTCAGGGATGGTGGGTGTTTTGTGTGTACGTTTTAGTTTTGTTTCTTGTATAAGTGCTATGTGAATGTTTTGTTTGTGTATGAATTCCCTAAGCTGCATGATTTTGTTTGTGAGGCCATCTACGCTGTACTGTAATATGTTAATATTATGCTTCTGTATGTGTCTCATGGTGCTATTGTGTCTATGTCTTTGTGTATGGTGACATCTGTAAGTTGTAGTGGGGCCTGGATTAGCCTTAATGTCGCCAGAGAGTAAGAGTAGTCCGGGGAGCACGCAATTGCTCCCTGTAAATGAAAAAAATAGCACACTGGTATAGGTCCGGCCCCGGGAGCCGATCGGCACTCCGACCGTGCCACGCAACAGGCCGTCGACTGGCCAACCGTAGACAGTCCGCTGCACGTAGATTTGAGGAAGTTTGGCCACCAGCGCGTTGATGTTTCGGTTTGACGTCGCCTCTTCTTCGCGTTGACGTGTCCCGCGCTGGAGGATACAGCCACTGTTAGAAGCTTCCTCGTCAGCTGCTAACTGTCGACATACGTTGAGGTTTTTAGCTCCTTCCTATCAGTTTCTTATTATCTTTGGTCAAAATGTGCTGTTTAATACTCTCGTTTCTTTTTGTACCTTATTTTCTTTATTAGTTTGTCCAATTTGGGATTGGAAGCATATAATGAAATTATTTCCGGTTCTGTCCTTCAAATGTTTTGATAAAAATTTCTTTTAGGATTTTCTTTCAATCAAGAATAAAGAGAATTAATTCTTTACTAAATTTTGCTTTATTCTCTCTATCTCTTTACGAACACCTGGGTGTTAATAAATTAAATAATTAAAATTACTGGGCCCGAAGGCCCCAGCACCGCGATGAAACTGCAGAAAAGAATGCAGCCGTGAAAATCTTGAGCTTCACATTGTATCAAGATTTGTGAATCTTAAGATTTTCATGAATATAGTTTTACTGACCAAATAATTGAACCCCCAATTATTGTCGGTTCAATTATTTAGTCAATAAAACTATAGAAAAGAATGCAGTCATAAAAATCTTGAGCTTCACATTGCCGTCCGTAATAATATAATCTATACTATAATAAGAGAGCTGTCCGTCTGTCCGTCTGTCTGTCCGTCTGTCTGTCCGTCTGTCCGTCACACTTTCAGAAATTGTGAGAAAAAATTGAGAAAAAAATTCAGAAATTGTAAAAAAAATTCAGAAATTGTATTACGGGCGGCAATGTGAAGCTCAAGATTTTCATGACTGTGTTCTTTTCTGTAGTTTAGAAATGGGGGAAGGGTGGGGGTGGGGGTAATGGGGGAGGGGTGGGGTAATGGGGAGGGGTAATGGGGAGGGGTGGGGGTAATGGGGGAGGGGGTTAGCCCCCAAGTTGTATGAATGGGGGTGAGGAGGTTTTGGGAGATACCAGATTCAGAAATGTTGACACAATGTGAAGCTCAAAATTTCCACGGCTGGGTTCTTTTTTTGTAGTTTAGCCTGTCTAACCGTCAGCGAAGCGGCGGGAACTGTACTAGTCTACAATAATAAAAGGACGCAGTTAAAAACATGAAACTTCACACACACATATTGATTAGGCTCCGAGGTTGTTGTTGTTTAGCCGATCAGCCCAACCTGATCGAGCAAGCCGGCGGCACGCAGGTAACCGATCGCCCTCTCCGGAGTGGACCGGAGGTTCAGCGCACTAGTGTTGTTGTGGTGTGTTCGTTGTGCTAGAGCGGTACAATCTGTCATAATGTGTTCAATTGTTTGTGGTGTGTCCTGGCACAGGTGGCAGGTGTCGTCTATGGAGTTGTCTAGTCTGTGTTTATATGTCCGTAAGTTGGGGTGATGTCCACATCGGAATCGTGCTAAGTTAACTTGATCTGATCTGCTCAGTCTGATCTCTGACCTGTTAATGGGTGGCGGCTTCGCACCTAGGACCGCATTCGGACCGAGTCGTGTCAGTGCTTTGTGGGTTAGGTGTGTGTGTGTATGTGTTTTCTGTACTGTGTGATGTCTGTGGGGCGTGGTATGGAATGGAGTATTTGGTTATAATGTCTCTCTGGTGTTACCTTAATGGTGCGGTGTTGGTGCATGATTGTACATGTAGTGGCAAGGGTGTTGTGGGTTAATTGTCGCTGCTGCCATGAATTGTGTTCCCCTCATGTCTAAATGTTCCCTAACTTTCAGTATTTTTGTTTCTGTGTGCAGGTGTTCTATTGGTGTTGTTTGAGTACATCCTGTAATGATACGAAGTGCGTTGTTTTGTATTGTCTGTAAGGTGTTTATGTGTGTGTTTGAGATAATGGGTGCCCAGCATGGACTAGCATAGTCCATAACTGAGCAAATACATTGTCTGTATATGAGTGATGTTGTTTCCTGCTGGTGTCCAAAGCAGGAGCGGCTCGCAGGTAGGCACTGTGGAACTGCAGCACCCCCATGATCTTATGATCTTTATATTTAAATATTTAAAATAGCCTCTCTGATTATTTTTTTCAATGAACTTTGAGTTTTTAAATCAGATTGTATCCTTTTTTCCTGAAACTATTTCAATGTCGAACGAATGAATCACGAAAGTAGCTTCAGCCTTCCCGTGGAACTGCGTACTTAACAGTTCCAGATTTTGTTCGAAACGCTTGAAACCTCGGTGGCGGACGTACGAAGAGCGAGTCAGAATCGCGGGTTTAAGAGGATCCAAAGCACTGTGGACAGAGCAGTGCCGATTTGTTTGTTTGACGTGGTAGTTGTGTTGCTGTATCGTTTGCTAATTCGAAATTTAATTTCTGAATTGCATTTATCAATGATTCGTTATCATTTATTTTTTGTCGTGAGATTGAAGTTAATTATATAATAATTGGATTATTTACAATATATCGCTTTCATTTCTTAGAATATTTTTTCGCTCAGAATAAAAACAGAAGAATGGAATTTGTTTATAAATAAAATTTTTGGCAAATTCGAAATTACCCGTTAAGCGTAAGTACCCTATAATTGATTTTATGATACTATTTTACTTATTTTTATGACTGAGTAGTGAGTAGTTATCTATTTATCTATTCGACTTTCTCTCTCTCATATAATATATATATAATCGACACAATTGTTCGCAATTTCTGAGGCAGCACCCCCATAACTGAAAGTCACGAGCCGCCACTGATCCAAAGTTTGTGCCTGTTAGTACCCTAAGAGTGTTAAGTCTTGACGTACATTTGTTTTTAATGTCCTGAATGTGGTTTGCAAAAGATATTGATGTGTTGTATGTGACCCCAAGTATTTTGGTCCTGTGAGTGTGTGGAATGTTGGTGTTGTTTAGTGTAAGCTGTGGAGTTATCTGATGTTGTTTTGTATTTGATTTTGTGGGCGCTACTTTGAGTGTATTGTGTGTGAGCCAGTCTTGTATGCTGTTTATGTATGTTTGTAGGTTATTTGTAGCGGTGTCGATGTTGTTGTGGGTGGATGTTAGAATGATGTCATCTGCATATGATGATAAGGTAAGCTTGTTATCTATGGGCGTTGGAATATCATGCATGTATAAGTTGAACAGTGTTGGTGAGAGAACAGAGCCTTGAGGGACTCCGTTCGGAAAAAGTTTTTGGATGAATTGCCATTAAATGTGAGATATGAGTATATTCCTGAAAGATAGTTGCTCAGCCATCTTTTAGTGTTATCGTGCATGTTTGTGTTGAGTATTTTGTTTATGAGAGGGAAACGTGGGATAGCATCAAATGCTTTACTAATGTCTATTGTTGCTAATAGTGTACGTTGAGCTGGTCGTCTGGAGTTGATGCCATCCATGATGTGCTGCGTGAGGTCAGTGAGTAATGTCGTGGTTGAGTGGTGAGGAGATAGGATAAGAAACAACAGAGTCAGAAGGGAGGTGAAAGTTACGGGAATTTCAAAGGAGGATCAAGAGAGAAGAATGGCATGGTATTATGGGGGGGAACGGAAATGGTGACCCCCAGTTTTCTGGTGTTTAGAAGTTGCTATCATACAAAAGAAGTAAAATGAACCCTGTTTCACAAATATCTGATGTCATTAACTCCCCTGTACATGCCCTCTGAAGTTTTGCTGATATTAACAATGAAAATTATTAGCCACTTTATCTGGTTTTGTTAAAAGAATACTATTAAATTGCTATGACATCAATATTTGCATCATAAATTTAGTTAACTGAATTGTTTGCTGATGCTAAATAACAAAATTAGCCACAAAAACTGATTATTTGCCATTGATTATTATTTTATGATTATTATTTACATATAATCATAATATTATATTATTATATTATATACAGGGTGGGCCGTAAGTTTCCATACATAGGAAAAATTAAACGTTTGTTTTTATGTTTCAGATACCCTAAGAATATGCGTTTGACGTAAGATCTTGTTTACTGATGAAGCAAATTTTTCGTGACCGGACAGCTCATACCAGGACAACACATACCCGGACAACTCAGACCCGGACAACTCATACCTAGGACAACTCATACCTAGGACAACTCATACTCTCTTCAACAATTACCACCCCAATGTTGATCTTTTCATCTATATCCACCCCGAAAGTTTAAACTCTGCAAATTAACCAAAATAAGATAAGAAAACAATAACAACAAATTTATTATTTATTGCAAACATATAATAAATAGAGAACCATTATTTACATAAGATAAAATTTGAATGCCCGGTTAGGTCAACTGTACGCCCTTGACGATTGGTTAGGTTTAGTCGTGATGTTTTCGTTAGTTTTAACGAAAATATCACGACTAAACCTAACCAATCGTCAAGGGCGTACAGTTGACCTAACTGGGCATTCAATGAACCCAATGGTTCCCTGAGTTTTTTATGATACACACAGACCGTGCATGGAACAAGGAACTCTTCTGGATAATTAAATCCACTATAGTCCGAATAAGTAATGGTAAATGACAAATACCATAGTTTTTCTTTTTCATGATGCAAGCCCGACGTGGGCAACGGGTCTCTCGCAAAGAGGTCCCATAAATATAGCTTCCCTCACCAGTTATCTGCAATGCAGACAGGATCCAGCTTTGGGACATGGATCTAGGGTTTAAAGCAGCCTAGCCCCACTACATTTAGAACCTCAATATAAGTAAAAGACTCGTTGCCCCTTTTTCTTTGATTTATTCAATCCGACGTGAATGCAACGAGTCTTTTACTTATATTGAGGTTCTAAATGTAGTGGGGCTAGGCTGCTTTAAACCCTAGATCCATGTCCCAAAGCTGGATCCTGTCTGCTTTGCAGATAGCTGGTGAGGGAAGCTATATCTATGGGACCTCTTTGCGAGAGACCCGTTGCCCACGTCGGGCTTGCATCATGAAAAAGAAAAACTATGGTATTTGTCATTTACCATTACTTATTCAGACTATAGTGGATTTAATTATCCCAGAAGAGTTCCTTGTTCCATGCACGGTCTGTGTGTATCATATATATATATATATATATATATATATATATATATATATATATATATATATAATATATATATATATATATATACTGTATATAACTTGCATGAATTTTAAATGTTTAAATTTAATTTTTAATTTTACAAAATAAATGTTTTCATTTCAAAATGTTTTCATTAATAACTTGCATGAATTCTAAATGTTTAAATTTAATTTTTAATTTTACAAAATAAATGTTTTCATTAATTTTTCATTTTTTTTTCTGGTCCTATGTCTGAGTTGTCCTAGGTATGAGTTGTCCTAGGTATGAGTTGTCCTGGTATGAGTTGTCTGGGTATGAGTTGTCCAGGTATGAGCTGTCCTGGTATGAACTGTCCTAGAACCCAAATTTTTACGTCAATGGAGAGGTTAATCGGCAAAACACGTTATTGGAGTAATGCTAACCCTAACTGGCTGAGTCCGACGAAGATGCAAGTTGCCGGTAAAGTGATGGTGTGGGCCGGGATATGGGGGTGACAGAATTATTGGACCAATTTTTGTCAGTGGAAATCTTAATGCCGAAAGGTATCTTAACATGTTGCAAGAAGAGATTTTCCCATCCCTGCTAAACGAGGAAGGTAACTTCCCAGTTTACTTCCAGCAAGATGGAGCTCCACCTCATTATGGTCTTCACGTGCGTCGGTATTTGGATCAGCAGTTTCCGGATGCTTGGATTGGTCGGCGTGGTCCTGTGTGTGGCCTCCCAGATCCCCAGATCTCACCCCCCTTGATTTCTATCTTTGGGGGCACTTGAAGGCCATGGTGTATCAGGAAAAGATACGAGACATAAATCATCTAAAGGAACGTATCACCAACGCCATTACAAGCATAACGTCAACTGTGCTAATGCGTGTTCATCAACAGTGGGGAACACGTATTGAAATGTGTTTTCAAAACAATGGCAACCATGTAGAGCATATTATATAAATAAAAATGGTTGTCCATAAAAAAATGTTTATTTTTCCTATGTATGGAAACTTACGGCCCACCCTGTACGTATATTTTATATATATATATATATATATATATATATATATTTTTTTTTTTTATATTATATATTATATATATATAATATTACTATATTACATGATTATTTTAGTTGTAACTTTTTTATGCTTGTTTAATAATTTTTTCTCATTTACAGGAGCTAAAGAAATCTTAAAATAAACTTACAGTAATTAACAGGATCAAAATGAGAGAGTTACGTTCTGCTTCCACACGCCGGTGTGGAGATGTGGAATATATTGAGCTATATCAGTTTAAGGCAGGTGTACTGCCACTCCAGCAAGATGTTATTCAAGTGATGATGTTCATTCTGAGGCCAGCCAGAGCTGGTAAGAATCACCTTTCTGTTAGTGATGCTGCATGGAAAGTTTCCTACAACTCGCAGAACCTTTGGATCTGGTGCAACCTATACACAAAGTCGATCAGTAACATTGTCAACCAGATAACAAAATTGTATGAAGAGTTCAAAAACACTGTCAGGTTCGCTCACAGAGAATGACTGAAGCAAACCGAGCAGAAATTTCAGAATTCAACAACCGTGTTGCAGCCACTTTGATATCTCCTGTACAGATATGAAATCACGAAGACGCCAATAGAAGATCTATGGTGTTAAAGTTACTGAGATAGAGTGGAAGTTCCTGGAGGATCAACGAGGACCAATAAAAATGTTTTGTGATAATTCAGTGGACATGGCATGGCAAAGAACAGCTAAGAGGCAAATGAGGATGCAAGCTGCAACGGACAAGATGCTCTTAAAGGAACAAGAAGACACAAAGAAAAATCAGTTTGTATCACAGCTTTACCAAGAATTTGAAGGCTCGATAACAGATGAGGACACATGCACTGAGGATGAATATATCCCTGAAGAAAATATACCATCAACATCAAAAAAACGAAAATTTGTGTATGCAAACTTGAATGAGGATAGAGACAAGTTGCCTCATCAATACAGGCATATCCGTGAAATTCCGGCAAAAATAAAAGAAGCATTCTACAGAGTGGCTGACAAACTGATATCCAAATATCATTTATCATACAACCAAGCAACAGCAGCTATTATTGAAGTGGGAAACTACATGTTCGATCGCAGCTGGAAGTACTTTGACGAAAATGCACATTACATTGATTTAGACACAGCTCCAGCCCAATCAGCATGCCGAAAAATAGGAAAAGCTATTGAAGCCTTTGTACTGGCAGAAATAGTACAAGACATCATGAATTCGGATGAGTCAGTCACAATTACTTATCATGATGATGGATCTAGGAAACAATGTGCTGGGTTTTTTTCTGTTCAAGGTTTCACAATTAATGAAAAATATCGCTCCTTCCCAACGCTGTAGCTATTATCAGAATCACGAGAAAATCTAGCAGCGATGAGAGTTACTATCCTAAACATTTTATCGGTAGTCAGCGGTTTCGATCCTAAGACTCTGTATGAGAAAATATATTTTGTGATGACTGATGCAACAAGCCACAACATTGGGGTCGAAAGCACTGTATCTGACATGCTTGACACCGATCACACACCTGACCATCTCTTATGTCAAGTTCATCCTACATTAATGTTTAATCGCAAAATTGTTGAAGTGTTTAAAGAGATTGATAACACTATTGGACCAGACAAGATATTTGCAAACTTCCTTGTCAGTTGTATTACATTCCATGATTCAATCACAGAACAGTTCATGGACTGTTTAGTGAGATTGGTGTCACACGATTATGACCATAAACAGTGGAAAAAAGCAGGTGACTTTGATCAATACATCATGCCAAAGAAGAATGCTGCTGTTCGCCTACAAAAAGAGAGGTTCAATAGGGTTACTTTCTTGTGCGCTATCACCATCCACTTGGATGAAGATGTTTCTAATTTTCTCAACAGGTATGAACACATCACTAACCAACTTGCATGCATCCTGCGCTCATTCAGTAACCTTGAATATATTCGCATCCTTTGTCTAGCTGGTGCACTAATTGGAATACATTTGATTGAACCATTCATCAGTCTGACATCGGCTAGAACAACAGAGTATGCTAAGATCATGATTGTACTTCCAACGCTGTACGATGATTTATGCAAAACGGATCCATCTGATCTTCTGAACATTGACGAGCCTGCATTCAACTTCATATCACCTGATAGGTTTAAAACGGTTCTATGCAATGAAAGTAGTATAGCCGCAAAAGGTTAGAGTGAAGGAATGTTGCAATGTTGCAAGATATAATGATCAAATGTTGCAAAGTGGGGTAGGGTGTTGCAAAGGGGGTGGGGGTATGCAACAACTCAATGTTGCAAAGGGTGGTGGGGGCATGCACCAACTCAATGTTGCAAAGTGGGTGGGGGGATGCTGCAGGTGCAACAAGGGGTCATGAAACTTGGAGGCGGCGTTATCCCCCAAGAGAAAGACAGGAGAAGGAGAGAAAGGAAGAGAGGTGTTCACCTGGCAGGAGCCAAGTGCATAATAAGACTTCAGCCGAGTGGCCGTTGTCTTATGGACTCCTAATCAGCCAGTTGGCTTAGAAGGAGCCAAGGTGGGGTACACCTGAAGGGGGGAGAGGGGAGGGATCTTCGGGGGGGAAGGGAGGATGACCTCCCCCCAAAGGGGTTGCCTTAGCCTAAGAGTGAAAGGATAGACGGAGGAGGACTTTGAGGGGACAAGGTGGGATGTCCTAACCCCCCAAAGGGAAACTAAGCTAAGTCATAATCTAAGAAGGGAAGGAGAGAGTTCTTTATTCGGCCGAAGTTCGCATCAAACTACCAGCTCCGAAGCCAAGCGGGTCTTACATAGATGATGGTTGAGTTGCCAGATACCATTTTTTATTTTAATTGTACAGGTATACATTATTAGGGTGAGATGCTAGATACCATTTTAATTCGTTACCAAAGCATACAGACTTTCTCTTAAAAATCGAAATTGACAAAAAGAAAATGATTATTAATTAAATAAATAGAATTTGCCTTCTACTGCACAAAAATAATATACATACAATCGTCAAAATAATAGTTCAGACGAAATACACACGCACACAATTGAACAACTTTCTCCTTACCTTATATATATATATTATATATATATATATATAGAGAGAGAGAGAGAGAGAGAGAGAGAGAGAGAGAATCATATTAACTGTCTATTTAAATTTGTCATTCCTTATATACATATATATATATAAACGGTTTTTCACCTTAAAGTGAATTAAAACGATGTTAACATTAAAAAAAATCACTAAACCAAAGGCTTAGCAAAAGAAATCGTTCCATTAACATATTCTGAAATCTATACACACACACAGACACACACAAAATTATATTAAATAATAAACAGCAAAAGAAATGCACACATTAACTGTGTCTATTTTCTTTTGGCAAACCTTTCTTATGTATCAAAAACAGAAAAAATATTAAGCCTTTTCATATCATTTCATTTTCATGTCATTTCACTTCTTTTCACTAATCTCATATCATTTCACTCATCTCATTTACTTTCAGCTTCTCTGAAAAAAAAAAAAAATTCTGAGCAGATGCGTCTCACGCTAACCGCAAAAATGACCACTAAGTTTCCTTTTAGCCTAATTCCTCCCACTCAACTCGAGAAAACTTCGCTTGAATCTAAATGTTAAAAATATTATGCTTATTACTACTCACTGAAATACACACTTCACTCTCGAAAGTTTGCATCTCTGTTATTGATTTAAAACACTATCAAAATCATAATTATCAGAAATCAACAAAGTTTTTTCAAAATTAATACACATGTACTCTGAAAGTACTAACAATTCAATGCAATTACTTGTTTTCTATATAAACGTCTGCAGAAAGAGATGAGATCGTGGGTTGGACTCCCGATTACCAGACGCGTATCTCTCACGATTCCTAGTTAATGTTTTCAATAATGTAATTACTTGTTTTCTGTATAAACGTCTGCAGAAAGAGATGAGATCGTGGGTTCGACTCCCGATTACCAGACGCGCATCTCTCACGATTCCTAGTTGATGTTTTCAATAATGTAATTACCTGTTTTCTGTAGAAACGTCTGCAAAAAGAACAGCTTCAGAGTTCATTTACACCATGCGTACACTTATCTCGTGTACACAGTTAGTGAGAAATAAAACGTACCAATGAAACTATAGACTCATTGAAAATACAGAATTCATTCACACCAGGCGTACACCTATCTCGTGTATATATATATATATACATATACACAGAGAGAGTTTTGTTCATTCTTTTTTTTTTTTTAAATAAATAAAGGAATGGATATATATATATATAGGGTGGTACAAATTACAGTAGTAATAATAATAATTAACTCCTTTTCGCCGAATTGCAAAGATTAAGCTTTTCACCCCGCATTAGACCTAGAGTTTAATGTGGAAACCGAATCAGAAATACATCTCGTCAGGGAATGATTGCTCACTCTTTCACATCATCTCGCTAATTTGTTCATTTTGACAATGGTTAAGCTTTTCACCCCGCATTAGACCTACAGTTTAATGTGGAAACCGAATAAGAAATACATCTCGTCAGGGAATGATTGCTCATTCTTTCACATCATCTCGCTGATTTGTTCATTTTGACAATGGTTAAGCTTTTCACCCAGCATTAGACCTACAGTTTAACGTGGAAACCGAATCAGAAATACATCTCGTCAGGGAATGATTGCTCACTCTTTCACATCATCTCACTGATTTGTTCATTTTAACAATGATTAAGCTTTTCACCCCGCATTAGACCTACAGTTTAATGTGGAAACCGAATAAGAAATATATCTCGTCAGGGAATGATTGCTCATTCTTTCACATCATCTCGCTGATTTGTTCATTTTGACAATGGTTAAGCTTTTCACCCCGCATTAGACCTACAGTTTAACGTGGAAACCGAATCAGAAATACATCTCGTCAGGGAATGATTGCTCACTCTTTCACATCATCTCACTGATTTGTTCATTTTGACAATGGTTAAGCTTTTCACTCCGGCGTTAGACCTACAGTTTAACGTGGAAACCGAATCAGAAATACATCTCGTCAGGGAATCATTGATCACTTTTTCACATCATCTTGCTGATTTGCTCATTTTGACAATGGTTAAGATTTTCACCCCGCATTAGACCTACAGTTTAATGTGGAAACCGAATCAGAAATATATCTCGTCAGGGAATGATTGCTCACTCTTTCGCATCATCTCGCTGATTTGTTCATGTTGACAATGGTTAAGCTTTTCACCCCGCAATAGACCTACAGTTTAATGTGGAAACCGAATCAGAAATACATCTCGTCAGGGAATCATTGCTCACTCTTTCACATCATCTCGCTGATTTGTTCATTTTGACAATGGTTAAGCTTTTCACTCCGACCTTAGACCTACAGTTTAACGTGGAAGCCGAATCAGGAATACATCTCGTCAAGGAATCATTGCTCACTCTTTCACATCACCTCGCTGATTTGTTCATTTTGACAATGGTTAAGCTTTTCACCCCGAATTAGACCTACAGTTTAATGTGGAAACCGAATCAGAAATACATCTCGTCAGGGAATGATTGCTCACTTTCACATCATCTTGCTGATTTGTTCATTTTGACAATGGTTAAGCTTTTCCCTCCGACCTTAGACCTACAGTTTAACGTGGAAGCTGAATCAGGAATACATCTCGTCAGGGAATCATTGCTCACTCTTTCACATCATCTCGCTGATTTGTTCATTTTGACAATGGTTAAGCTTTCCACTCCGGCCTTAGACCTACAGTTTAACGTGGAAGCCGAATCAGAAATACATCTCGTCAGGGAATCATTGCTCACTCTTTCACATCATAATTTCAACATTTAAAATAACAGGATCATTTGATTATTGATCAGGATTTAAAATAAAAGGATCATTTGATTATTGATCCGGGAATAGTACGGCTGCAAAATGTGATATGTACAAAAACAATGTAGATTTTTCTCTTTAGTAATAATAATAATAACTAAATCCTCGCCGAATTGTGACAATGGTTAAGCTTTTCACTCCGCCTTAGACCCACAGTTTAACGTGGAAACCGAGTACTCTTTTCTTTTTTTAAAACTATAATTAAAGGAGTGGATATATTTATAATTTCTTTATTATAAAATCCTCTCGATTACATTAGTGATTATTGATCCGGGAATAGTGTTGTTGCAAAACATGGTAATGCACAACGTAGATTTTTTCTGTGTAGTAATAATAATAATAATTAACTCTTTCTCGCCGATTTGTTCCCCGCATTAGACCTACAGTTTAACGTGGATTCAGAAATACATATCGTCAGGGAATGATTGCTCACTATTTCACATCATAATTTCATCGAGATAATTCAAGCTCATATACAGGACCTGCATTGTCTATAAGATCTGTGGCGCGTGGAACATGCAGTCTTCAGAAGATGTGAACATCTGCTCTGTGGATCAGTTCAAGAAAATGGATAACCCGAAATTGCCCCCCCACACACACACACACTTTATATATATATATATATATATATATATATATAGGGTGATATGCACAAAGACAAATTTTTTTATGTAGTAATAATAATAATTAACCCCGAATTTTCCAAAATTGTTGTGAAAGTGTAATGAAAAAGAATAGCTTCAGAGTTCATTCACACCATGCGTACACTTATCTCGTGTACGCAGTGTACACCCTCCACATTGTGTCCGACAACACAGGAGCTCTTTCCAAAATTGTTGCAAGAAGATGCAAAAAGTGTGATGAAAAAACAGCTTCAGAGTTCATTCACACCATGCGTACACTTATCTCGTGTACGCAGTGTACACCTTCCACAATGTGTCCGACAGCACAGAAGCTCTTTCCAAAATTGTAGCAAGAAGATGCCAAAGTGTAATGACGAAGAACAGCTTCAGAGTTCATTCACACCATGCGTACACTTATCTCGTGTACGCAGTGTACACCTTCCACATTGTGTCCGACAACACAGAAGCTCTTTCCAAAATTGTTGCAAGAAGATGCAAAAAGTGTAATGAAAAATAATAGCTTCAGAGTTCATTCACACCATGCGTACACTTATCTCATGTACGCAGTGTACACCTTCCACATTGTGTCCGACACACTATTTTTCTTCTACGCTAGAGAATACACATCTGAAATCCACGGTGCAACTGAGTACGCAGGCGTAGAGATATCCCCAGATAGTAGCAGGAGTCACTTTTTTAGGCGTAAATGGCTTGTTGAGGTTGAGTTGTCAGATACCACTTTTTATTTTAATTGTTGAGGTACACATTATTATGGAGAGTTGCCAGATACCACTTTTTATTTTAATTGTGCAGGTATACATTATTATGGAGAGTTGCTAGATATCATTTTAATTATTCATGTATACATTATTAAGTTGCCAGATTGTACCATATATTTAATTAATTCTTAAAAGTTGGCTTAGAACTCCGCTTGTAGGTGTAGAAGGCGTAACCAGCCATTTGATATAATTGTTTACAACCAAAAGAAATAAATAAAACAACATTACATCATTCTGTTTATTATAAATATATAGAAAATAAATATACATTTGAATGATCAATTAAAAATAATAATAGTTTAAGAAATATGAACGAGGAATATGCATATAATCAAAAAATATATCCGTCAATATAACAGTACAGGAGAAATATATATATATATATATATATATATATATACGCAATTATGGAGATATATAGAAAATAAATATACATTGGAATGATCAAAAATAAAAAATAAGAAATAATATAACAATCAACATAGTAGAAATATATACACACAACTAAATAAATAAATACATGCACTTTATCTTCTATCTCGCAAAATAAGAAATAATATATCCATCAATATAGCTGAATACACACACACACACACACACACACACACACACACACAGACACACACACACACAAATATGTTAAATATATAAATACATTTCACTTTTTTTTCAAAATACTAAACTCGCACTTAACCGAGTCTACAATTACACCATTATTGCTCTGCATTACGCAGTATACGCGGTTTAATAATATTTCACCGCTTAAAGTATAGGGAAACCTGTACTCGATATGAAGGGCTTTCACATCGTTCAGAACTATTTTTGTTCCCACTTTACAACCGGTTGGTAAGTTATCTTTAATTACGTCTAGAATACAATCAAAAGCACGCACAGAGTTCATCGTTAGCCACATTATTAAACACAAGTTTATAAACACGCCTTTCCAATCGAGGGTTTATTTCTACCGACCAGAGCTTTTCAATCATGAACTCATCTTCACTCAACATAGCGGCAATTGAAATAATCTTCTAAATCGTTACGACAACTGCTCGTTATATAAATTTCGGTTTTAATGTTTTAACACTCCCTGAATACGCACCAGACAGTTCCCGTCAGGGTAAATTTCATGAACTAGGCACATTTTATAACGGTTTTATTGTTTTACCACTCACCATTTCCACAAACTAAACGTCTTCACACTCCGGTGCACTATTTGAGAGAAACATATGACCATATTTTTCCTTTTTATTTAACAGATGATACTCTTCTCTAAAGTCTGCTAAAAACTCACGCAGGGCACTAGCCACAACCTCACTACGAACCTCATCATGATATACATTAATATAGTGATAAAAATACTTAAGATTTTCCATGATGACGACATTTACATTTTCAACCGAAGTGTACGAGTGCTCGGTATGGTGTAACATGATATAATACCGTTTGTCACACCACTCATCTACAAGACTCACTATCCATATCTGCTGCTTCTCTTCTGCACGCGTTGTTTCTTTTACTTTACGGTATATGTGAGACTTTATAAAGCTTAGCTCGACAGCATACTTCAATACATCGTTCGTGCAACGAAAGCCTACAACGCTCTCAACAGAATAACCATAGAGTATTTGTACATCTTGCTCCTTCGCACGATCCAATGTGGTTTTAAAAGAGGCAAAGGAGGGGGGAATAGGAAGTTTTACCGTATCCACCACATCTTGACACTTTGCTGAATACCATTTCATAAACGTTGAACAAGCAATATTAAAGGTAGCCATTTTCTACTACGCAGGCGAATACACGTCTGAGCTCAAGGACTTACTGCAATCAACTGACCACGCAGGGAATCCCAGGTAGTAACATGATTCACGTTGCTGGTCTTCCATTGGGCGGAGCTTAGAACTTTCACCTGTGTGCGCGCGCACACACACACACACCTCTGTGTATATTATATGAATGAGAATCAGAGAAAATGCCAAAAGTACATTAATTTAAAGCAAATGAATTTTGTCCTTTCAAGAGAATCAATTATTAAAACCAATATTAACAATATAAGAAATTCATTATTTAAACGCCGTTCTATTTACTTTCTTTCAGTTATTAAAACGAATCCAAAATATTAAATCTTAGAATGTTTTGTTTTAACATTATGTTGAGACGAGTAGGAAATTGAACCAAGAACGGCAAAGAATCACACCTGTTTACCCCGAGGCCTTTTTGAAAGGTACGATCGAACGCAAAGGAATTTGGGGCAACTTGCTCTCTATCCATGCGTTTGTCTTCCTTGTAAATAAAAAAATTCTATTTTATTAAATGCGTTGATTATTATATGTCCTTACTTGCAAATTTGTATGGCATCATCTTCTTAGATAACATCTCTGTTATTGAATTGGAAAGGTATATTATTATTATTATTATACATTTTTCAAAATTAACACACGCACACACACACACACACACACACACACACACACACACAGATTTTTGTCAGAGAAAGTGAGGATCACGTACACGCGCACACACACACACACACACACACAATATATATATATATATATATATATATATATATATTGTGATGTGTGTGTGTGTGTGTGCGCGCGTGTGCGTGATCCTCAATTTCTCTGACAAAAATCTGCGTGTGTGTGCGTGAGTGTGTGTGTGTGTGTGTTAATTTTGAAAATGTATAATAATAATAATATACCTTTCCATTTTTTATTCATACATTTCAATAAACTAAGAAGATGATGCCATACAAATTTGCAAGTAAAGAGAAATAATCAACGCATTTAATAAAAACATTTTTTTTTACAAGGAAGACAAACGCATGGATAGAGAGCAAGTTGCCCCAAATTCCTTTGCGTTCGATCGTACCTTTCAAAAAGGCCTCGGGGTAAACAGGTGTGATTCTTTGCCGTTCCTGGTTCAATTTCCTACTCGTCTCAACATAATGTTAAAACAAAACATTCTAAGAGTTAATGTTTTGGATTCGTTTTAATAGCTGAAAGAAAGTAAATAGAACGGCTTTTAAATAATTAGTTTCTTATATTGTTAATATTGGTTTTAATAATTGATTCTCTTAAAAGGAGAAAATTCATTTGCTTTAAATTAATGTACTTTTGGCATTTTTTCTGATTTCATTCATATAATATATACAGAGGTGTGGTGTGTGTGTGTGTGTGTGTGTGTGTGCACAGGTGAAAGTTCTAAGCTCTGCCCACTGGAAGACCAGCAACGTGAGTCATGCTACTACCTGGGATTCCCTGCGTGGTCAGTTGATTGCAGTAAGTCCTTGAGCTCAGACGTGTATTCGCCCGCGTAGAAGAAAATGGCTACCTTTAATATTGCTTGTTTAACGTTTATGAAATGGTATTCAGCAAAGTGTCAAGATGTGGTGGATACGGAAAAACTTCCTATTCCCCCCTCCTTTGCCTCTTTTAAAACCACATTGATTCGTGCGAAGGAGCAAGATGTACAAATACTCTATGGTTATTCTGGTGAGAGCGTTGTAGGCTTTCGGTTGCACGGTCGACAACAACCATTGGGTAAGTTGTGAGAATTTCCATTAGGTAGACTCTTCGCTCACATTGCTACGGGGATTAATTCAACTGGTAGATACATGAGAAGGGCGGGAATAAAACTCACAAGCTCACCCCTCGCATAGATGTTACCTACCTATTGAAACTCACGAGATTTCGGCGCCTGTAGAGCCCAATCTGCGACCATCATTCTCGAGCTTATTGCCGAACGTACCCCTTAGGAGCCGCCGTAGGCACCGGGGAGTAGGCGTCTCCCGCGCGACCGACTATGCGTTAGTTACGACATTGATGGAAAATTTTTGGCCGAATCATAGGGCCTATCCGCGCTACTTATAAGTCAACGCATAGGTCATCCAGGGGTCTGGGGCCGGGCTGGGATCACCTCGGCCTTCCCGTTTCATAGGTGCTTCTTGACACGGCCAAACTTCGATAGGAACCCGGGGAACCGAGACTTAATTAAACGGCGACAAGCGGCTACTTTACGCGGCTACATGCCTCGTCTGCAAAAATCGAGAGGTTGTCCCGTACCAGGTTTGGACTTATCGGCGAACCCACGACTCGGGGGACCCTATACCGGCCGGAGATACGGGATCCCCGGCGGGCCTATCCATAGGCTAAAAGATAGGTGAAAAGTTTTCCCCCCCCGACTACTAGACCGAAACTGGAATCATAGGCGAATCCCCGAGGTGAAACGGTCGGTCACGTGTCAAAACTCCACCTCCAACATCGGTAGGGGATGGGGGATCTCCTTAGCCCCGCACCCCTTCGTAAATTGCTTCAAAACCTATGCGGAGGCGAACTAACCGGTAGTTCCCTAAGAGGGACATAGGTCCTATACCCAGGGACCACTCGTAATTGCCGTTTTAGTCCCACGACAGACGATGTATTGAAGTATGCCGTAGAGCTAAGCTTTATAAAGTCTCACATATACCGTGAAGTAAAAGAAACAACGCGTGCAGAAGAGAAGCAGCATATATGGATAGTGAGTCTTGTAGATGAGTGGTGTGACAAACGGTATTATATCATGTTATACCATACCGAGCACTCGTACACTTCGGTTGAAAATGTAAATGTCGTCATCATGGAAAATCTTAAGTATTTTTATCACTATATTAATGTATATCACGATGAGGTTCGTAGTGAGGTTGTGGCTAGTGCCCTGCGTGATTTTTTAGCAGACTTTAGAGACGAGTATCATCTGTTAAATAAAAAGGAAAAATATGGTCATATGTTTCTCTCAAATAGTGCACCGGAGTGTGAAGACGTTTAGTTTGTGGAAATGGTGAGTGGTAAAACAATAAAACCGTTATAAAATGTGCCTAGTTCATGAAATTTACCCTGACGGGAACTGTCTGGTGCGTATTCAGGGAGTGTTAAAACATTAAAACCGAAATTTATATAACGAGCAGTTGTCGTAACGATTTAGAAGATTATTTCAATTGCCGCTATGTTGAGTGAAGATGAGTTCATGATTGAAAAGCTCGGGTCGGTAGAAATAAACCCCCGATTGGAAAGGCGTGTTTATAAACTTGTGTTTAATAAGGTGGCTAACGATGAACTCTTTGTGCGTGCTTTTGATTGTATTCTAGACGGAATTAAAGATAACTTACCAACCGGTTGTAAAGTGGGAACAAAAATAGTTCTGAACGATGTGAAAGCCCTTCATATCGAGTACAGGTTTCCCTATACTTTAAGCGGTGAAATATTATTAAACCGCGTATACTGCGTAATGCAGAGCAATAATGGTGTAATTGTAGACTCGGTTAAGTGCGAGTTTAGTATTTTGAAAAAAAAGTGAAATGTATTTATATATTTAACATATTTGTGTGTGTGTGTGTGTGTGTGTGTGTGTGTGTGTGTGTGTGTACATTTCAGCTATATTGATGGATATATTATTTCTTATGTTGCGAGGTAGAAGATAAAGTGTATGTATTTATTTATTTAGTTGTGTGTATGTATTTCTGCTATGTTGATGGTTATATTATTTCTTATTTTTTATTTTTGATCATTCCAATGTATATTTATTTTCAATATATCTCCATAATTGCGCGTATATATATATATATATATATATATATATATATATATATACATATATATATATATATATATATATATATATATATATATATATATATATATAGAGGGTTATTCAAAATGATTCATCCGATTTCAACTAAGAATACTTCCGTACCTATCAACCGTGCATCAACTGGGCATAAACCACATGAAAGAGGAAATCTCCGAGTTTTACAAGATCACCGCGAGAGGGCTCCAAAGTCACGCCGTGGCCTAGCCTAGCAACAAACAGTCAGTGTGAAAATGGCGTCCGCACAGCAGAAGGCGTTTTATGTGTTGCAGTTTTCGAGCTGTAAATCGGTAGTCACAGGATAAAAGGTCGCCGGATCTTACACTGCGACTTCTTCCTTTGGGGTACGTTAAGGATACTGTGTACGTACCACCGTTGCCCACATCTTTGGATGAGCTCCGAACTCGCATTGTTACTGCCGTAGAGTCAGTGACAATGGACATGCTGGAGCGAGTATGGGAGGAATTCGACTATCGTGTCGACGTTCCTCATGTAACTAGGGGAAGTGACATAGAGCATTTATGAGGTGAGAGACAAAATTTAGACAGTTTTTCTTTTGGTTGATGTATCACAAATCACTCTGTATTTGTAACATTAAAAAATATTCTCATTTGAAATCAGGTGAATCATTTTGAATAGCCCTGTATATATATATATATATATATATATATATATATATATATATATATATATATATATATATATATATATATATATATACAGGGGTTAGACAAAATAATATGAACACCCGCCGATTTCACCGGTTATCTTTACGGACTGCTCAGACACAAAGCAAACGGTCAAATGACTGGCAAACCTATTTAAATGCGTAACAGAGAGTGTATACGTCATGTTATAACCCTCACGTTGTTTTTACAGACCTGAGTGAATTATGAATTAGCAGTTATGAAAAACCTGTCAGACTTCCAAAGAAGGCAAATTGTCGGAGCGCGGATGGCTGGTGCATCGGTGACGAAAACCGCTCAGATGTTCAATGTATCCAGAGGAACTGTCTCTATGGTCATGTCTGCCTACCAAAACCATGGAAAGACAAGCACCGACAAATGCAATAGTGGACGCAAGAAGAAGCTGTGTGATCGAGACCGCCGGGTGCTAAAGCGCATTGTGACAAAGAACCATAAGACCACAACTCCAAACGTGACTGCAGAGCTTAACCAGCATCTTGCAAGCCCGGTATCGACCAGACCTGTACGTCGCGAGCTCCATGGAGCTGGATACCATGGGAGGGCTGCAATTGCAAAACCCTTCCTTTCGCACATCAACATTGAGCGGCGCAGAAAATGGTGTAATGACCATAAGAATTGGTCAATGGACCGGTGGAAGAATGTAGTCTACTCCGACGAATCCTCCTTTACGCTATTTCCATGTTCCTGTCGAGTTTACGTCTGGAGACAGCCTAAAGATGCTTATGACCCCGACTGCCTGACTCCAACCGTTAAGCATGGAGGCGGATCTGTGATGGTTTGGGCAGCAATATCGTGGAATACTCTTGGCCCAGCTGTAGTACTGCATGGTAGGGTTAACGCCCAGGTCTATCTGTCAATATTGGCTGACCAGGTCCATCCCATGGTCCAAACGCTGTTTCCCAATGGCGGCGCCGTCTTCCAGGATGATAATGCACCAATCCACACCGCTGGGGTCGTTAAAAACTGGTTTGAAGAGCATGTTAGTGAAGTAGAACGCTTGGATTGGCCTCCACAATCCCCGGATCTTAACATTATCGAGCATCTGTGGTGTCAGTTGGAGCAGCAGGTCAGAAGCCGATTCCCACCGCCGGCGTCTTTGGAGGAACTGGAGCAGGGTTTGCTCGAAGAATGGCTCAGGATTCCTCTAGCCACTGTCCAAGAGCTGTATGAATCAATTCCCCGACGCATTGCAGCTGTTATTGCCGCTAAAGGAGGACCAACTCCATATTAAGAATAAAAATCGCCGTTTATCAAGGTGTTCATATTATTTTGTCCAACCCCTGTATTTCTCCTGTACTGTTATATTGACGGATATATTTTTTGATTATATGCATATTCCTCGTTCATATTTCTTAAACTATTATTATTTTTAATTGATCATTCAAATGTATATTTATTTTCTATATATTTATAATAAACAGAATGATGTAATGTTGTTTTATTTAATTCTTTTGGTTGTAAACAATTATATCAAATGGCTGGTTACGCCTTCTACACCTACAAGCGGAGTTCTAAGCCAACTTTTAAGAATTAATTAAATATATGGTACAATCTGGCAACTTAATAATGTATACCTGAACAATTAAAATGGTATCTGGCAACTCTCCATAATAATGTATACCTGAACAATTAAAATAAAAAGTGGTATCTGGCAACTCTCCATAATAATGTATACCTGAACAATTAAAATAAAAAGTGGTATCTGACAACTCAACCTGAACAAGCCATTTACGCCTAAAAAAGTGACACCTGCTACTATCTGGGGATATCTCTACGCCTGCGTACTCAGTTGCACCGTGGGTGGATTTCAGATGTGTATTCTCTAGCGTAGAAGAAAAATAGTGTGTCGGACAAAATGTAGAAGGTGTACACTGCGTACATGAGATAAGTGTACGCATGGTGTGAATGAAATCTGAAGCTATTATTTTTCATTACACTTTTTGCATCTTCTTGCAACAATTTTGGAAAGAGCTTCTGTGTTGTCGGACACAATGTGGAAGGTGTACACTGCGTACACGAGATAAGTGTACGCATGGTGTGAATGAACTCTGAAGCTGTTCTTCGTCATTACACTTTGGCATCTTCTTGCTACAATTTTGGAAAGAGCTTCTGTGCTGTCGGACACATTGTGGAAGGTGTACACTGCGTACACGAGATAAGTGTACGCATGGTGTGAATGAACTCTGAAGCTGTTTTTTCATCACACTTTTTGCATCTTCTTGCAACAATTTTGGAAAGAGCTTCTGTGTTGTCGGACACAATGTGGAGGGTGTACACTGCGTACACGAGATAAGTGTACGCATGGTGTGAATGAACTCTGAAGCTGTTCTTTTTCATTACACTTTCACAACAATTTTGGAAAATTCGGGGAGGAGTTAATTATTATTATTACTACATAGAAAAATTTGTCTTTGTGCATATCACCATATATATATATATATATATATATATATATATGTATATATGTATATATATATATATATATTGTGTGTGTGTGTGTGGCAAGGTTCGGGTTATCCATTTTCTTCAACTGTTCGACAGAGCAGATGTTCACATCTTCTGAAGACTGCATGTTCCACGCGCCACAGATCTTATAGACAATACAGGTCCTGTATATGAGCTTGAATTATCTCGATGAAATTATGATGTGAAATAGTGAGCAATCATTCCCTGACGATATGTATTTCTGAATCCACGTTAAACTGTAGGTCTAATGCGGGGAACAAATCGGCGAGAAAGAGTTAATTATTATTATTATTACTACATAGAAATAATCTACATTGTGCATTACCATGTTTTGCAGCAACACTATTCCCGGATTGATAATCACTAATGTAATCGAGAGGATTTTATAATAAAGAAATTATAAATATATCCATTCCTTTAATTATATTTTAAAAAAAGAAAAGAGTATTCGGTTTCCACGTTAAACTGTGGGTCTAAGGCGGAGTGAAAAGCTTAACCATTGCACAATTCGGCGAGGAGTTAGTTATTATTATTATTACTAAAGAGAAAAATCTACATTGTTTTTGTACATATCACATTTTGCAGCAATGCTATTCCAGGATCAATAATTCACTGGGGAACAAAAAAAAAATTTCTTGGTGCCTGAGATTTTAGACCTTATTCTGGATATTTTCATGCCACTGATTCAGAAAATATCATCCATTTTGTTCTAGCAGCTCTAGTTTTTGAGATATTGCATACGTCATTACCTACTTTATTACCCTTCTGGAACGGTATTATGAGTTGCTCGTAAATCTAAATGCATCTGTATAATTAAATTGTAGCTATGATTTTGCTGATGTTGCTGTTTTGCATGTGTATTGTACATGTACTAACGTGAATTCTTTCCTGTTACAGGTGTTGACATGGCTTCATCACGAAGAAAGTGTTTAAATCATCCAGATATGTTTTGTTTTATCTGCGGAGAGTACACGTTCATTGAACAGAGAAAAACTATTACTGATTTTGTGAAAAAAGCTTATTTTGCCTATTTCAAAGTACAACTACGGGACCAAGATAAGCCATGGGCTCCTCATGTTGTGTGTAAAACGTGGACGGAGCATCTGCGGCAATAGACCAACGGAAAGAGGAGGTGCCTGAAATTTGGTATACCAATGGTATGGAGAGAACAGAGAAACCACAGTGATGACTGTTACTTTTGTTTGGTGAATATAAAGGGCATCAATGGACGTAACCGGAGTAAATGGACGTATCCTGACATAGACTCAGCTAGACGGCCTGTTTCACATTCAGATGAGATACCTGTCCCATCATTCAGCCATCTTCCAGAGCTCCCTCAAGAAGATGATGAATCTGCTACTGACAAAGAAAGCATATGTGGGCAAAATGACAGTGATTTCGAAGGACCGTCATCAGTTGCAGAAGGTTTTAGTCAACACGAATTAAACGACCTCATAAGGGACTTAAGTCTTTCGAAGAAATCGTCTGAATTGTTAGCTTCCAGGCTGAGAGAAAAAAATTTACTGCTGCCGGGAACCAAAATCACGTTATATCGCGACAGAGAAAAGGATTTACTGCCCTTCTTCTCAAAAGAGAACGATTTAGTTTTCTGCAACAATGTGCGCTGATTGCTGATGAAAATGGGCATATCGGAATACACACCAAGTGAATGGCGGTTATTCATAGATAGCTCCAAACGGAGCCTAAAATGTGTTCTTCTACACAACGGCAACATATACAGATCAATCCCAATTGGTCACTCAGTCGGTATGAGAGAAGAGCACGGGACATTCGCCCTAGTCCTAGAAAAGATATCATACCGAGACCACCAATAGGTGATCTGTGTGGATCTGAAATGGTGAATTTTCTCCTGGGCCAGCAGAGCGGGTACACCAAGTACCCGTGCTTTATATGTCTCTGGGACAGTAGAGCTAAAGATGAACACTGGGTGAGAAGACAGTGGCTTCTGAGAGAAAACATGGTTGGAGAAAAAAATATCATCAAAGAAGCTTTGGTTGACAGAGAAAGGATCATATTGCCACCACTGCACATCAAACTAGGTTTGATGAAACAATTTATAAAGGCTTTGAACAGAGATGGGACGTGTTTTGGCTACATATGTAGAAAATTTCCTGCGCTGAGCATGGAAAAGCTGAAGGCAGGTATTTTCGATGGACCGCAAATCCGGGAACTCATGAAAGACCCGCGTTTCCAAGATTCAATGGACAACATTGAGGCACGTGCGTGGTCATCGTTTAGTATGGTTGTGAAGAATTTCCTTGGGAACTATAAGGCCGATAACTACGGTGAACTAGTGGAGAATATGCTCTCTTCTTTTTGTAAACTTGGCTGTAAAATGAGCATCAAACTGCATTACCTCCACAGTCATTTGGATCGTTTCCCAGATAACCTCGGTGATCTAAGCGAGGAACAGGGTGAACGATTTCACCAAGAACTAAGGACCATGAAAGAACGGTACCGCGGACGATGGGATACTCACATGATGGCAGATTACTGCTGGAGCATCCAACGCGAATGTCCTGGCACATCTCATCGCAAGAAATCTCAGAAACGCGGTTTATGTGAGATGTCTCAATGAAAGAACTTTTTTGCCGTTCGTGTCACAAGCTTGTTTGAATTTAAGAAATATTTTTCGTACCTTATGCTTGTTTGATGTTAATACACTATTTTTGCTGACATTCATCATACTTTTGTATTCAATTGACAACAACAGTGATTGCCAGTCAGCAATTATATAATATTATATACATTATATAGAAATATATATAGATATATATCATATCTTGATAAGCAGAGCTGATGAAGAAAAACTAATGTCATTTTTAGAATCAGCGACCTCAATATACTCAGAAACAGGTCTAACATCTAAGTCACCAAAAGTTGTGTTCCCCAGTGTTATAATCAAATGATCCTGTTATTTTAAATCCGGATCAATAATCAAATGTTCCTGTTATTTTAAATGTTGAAATTATGATGTGAAAGAGTGAGCAATGATTCCCTGACGAGATGTATTTCTGATTCGGCTTCCACGTTAAACTGTAGGTCTAAGGCCGGAGTGAAAAGCTTAACCATTGTCAAAATGAACAAATCAGCGAGATGATGTGAAAGAGTGAGCAATGATTCCCTGACGAGATGTATTCCTGATTCGGCTTCCACGTTAAACTGTAGGTCTAAGGTCGGAGTGAAAAGCTTAACCATTTTCAAAATGAACAAATCAGCGAGATGATGTGAAATAGTGAGCAATCATTCCCTGACGAGATGTATTTCTGAATCCACGTTAAACTGTGTTTCTAATGCGGGGAACAAATCGGCGAGAAATAGTTAATTATTATTATTATTACTACATAGAAAAAATCTACATTGTGCATTACCATGTTTTGCAGCAACACTATTCCCGGATCAATAATCACTAATGTAATCGAGAGAATTTTATAATAAAGAAATTATAAATATATACATTCCTTTAATTATATTAAAAAAAAAAAAAGAGTATTCGGTTTCCACGTTAAACTGTGTGTCTAAGGCGGAGTGAAAAGCTTAACCATTGCACAATTCGGCGAGGAGTTAGTTATTATTATTATTACTAAAGAGAAAAATCTACATTGTTTTTGTACATATCACATTTTGCAGCCATGCTATTCCAGGATCAATAATCAAATGATCCTGTTATTTGAAATCCGGATCAATAATCAAATGTTCCTGTTATTTTAAATGTTGAAATTATGATGTGAAAGTGTGAGCAATGATTCCCTGACGAGATGTATTTCTGATTCGGCTTCCACATTAAACTGTAGGTCTAAGGCCGGAGTGAAAAGCTTAACCATTGTCAAAATCAACAAATCAGCGAGATGATGTGAAAGAGTGAGCAATGATTCCCTGACGAGTTGTATTCCTGATTCGGCTTCCACGTTAAACTGTAGGTCTAAGGTCGGAGTGAAAAGCTTAACCATTGTCAAAATGAACAAATCAGCGAGATGATGTGAAAGAGTGAGCAATGATTCCCTGACGAGATGTATTTCTGATTCGGTTTCCACATTAAACTGTAGGTCTAATGCGGGGTGAAAAGCTTAATCTTTGCAATTCGGCGAAAAGGAGTTAATTATTATTATTACTACTGTGATTTGTACCACCCTATATATATATATATATATATATATGAAAATTATTTCACGAAAGTGACACGTGAAAAGTATTTATGATGAATAAAACCACGAAGGAAAAAAGAAACACGAACGGGTGCTCAAGCGCTTTCGTCTAATGACATCCTCAGGAACACTGGAGTGAAAGGACAGATCAAGGCAATATATAGGTTACAAAAATAAACATACATACATACATATTCATATATATATACATATACATATATATATATATATATATATATATACATATATATAGTAAGCATAGAAAAAATTGTGGGAGGAGCCAACATTTATAGTTTATGAAACAGATCACAAAAGAATAAAGAAATAAAAATAAATATAAATATAAATTGAGAAAAAATTAATTACCAAATAGTGCCTTAGTGATATATATGTCACAGCCTAAATAATCATAAAGAAATAAACAGGCAAATAAAAAAACCACAAATATATATACATACATACATATATATATATATATATATATATATATATATATATATATATATATATATATATATATATAAAGACAATTTGAATTTATATTGAAGGTCGGCCAAAGTGCTAAAAGTGTCTTATATATATATATATATATATATATATATATATATATATATATATATATATATATGTATGTATATATATTTGTGGTTTTTTTATTTGCCTGTTTATTTCTTTATGATTATTTAGGCTGTGACATATATATCACTAAGGCACTATTTGGTAATTAATTTTTTCTCAATTTATATTTATATTTATTTTTATTTCTTTATTCTTTTGTGATCTGTTTCATAAACTATAAATGTTGGCTCCTCCCACAATTTTTTCTATGCTTACTATATATATGTATATATATATATATATATATATATATATATATATATATATATATATATATATGTATATGTATATATATATGAATATGTATGTATGTATGTTTATTTTTGTAACCTATATATTGCCTTGATCTGTCCTTTCACTCCAGTGTTCCTGAGGATGTCATTAGACGAAAGCGCTTGAGCACCCGTTTGTGTTTCTTTTTTCCTTCGTGGTTTTATTCATCATATATATATATATATCCATTCCTTTATTTATTTAAAAAAAAAAGAATGAACAAAACTCTCTCTCTGTATATATATATATATATATATAGACGAGATAGGTGTAGGCCTGGTGTGAATGAATTCTGTATTTTCAATGAGTCTATAGTTTCATTGGTACGTTTTATTTCCCACTAACTGTGTACACGAGATAAGTGTACGTATGGTGTAAATGAACTCTGAAGCTGTTCTTTTTGCAGACGTTTATACAGAAAACAAGTAATTACATTATTGAAAACATTAACTAGGAATCGTAAGAGATACGCGTCTGGTAATCGGGAGTCGAACCCACGATCTCATCTCTTTCTGCAGATGTTTATATAGAAAACAAGTAATTGCATTCAATTGTTAGTACTTTCAGAGTATGTGTGTATTAATTTTGAAAAAACTTTGTTGATTTCTGATAATTATGATTTTGACAGTGTTTTAAATCAATAACAGAGATGCAAACTTTCGAGAGTGAAGTGTGTATATCAGTGAGTAGTAATAAGCATAATATTTTTAACATTTAGATTCAAGCGAGGTTTTCTCGAGTTGAGTGGGAGGAATTAGGCCAAAAGGAAACTTAGTGGTCATTTTTGCGGTTAGCGTGAGACGCATCTGCTCAGATTTTTTTTTTCCAGAGAAGCTGAAAGTAAATGAGATGAGTGAAATGATATGAGATTAGTGAAATGAAGTGAAATGACATGAAAATGAAATGATATGAAAAGGCTTAATATTTTTTTCTGTTTTTGATACATAAGAAAGGTTTGCCTAAAGAAAATAGACACAGTTAATGTGTGTATTTCTTTTGCTGTTTATTATTTAATATAGTTTTGTGTGTGTGTGTGTGTGTGTGTGTGTGTGTGTATAGATTTGAGAATATGTTAATGGAACGATTTCTTTTGCTAAGCCATTTGTTTAGTGATTTTTTTTAATGTTAACATTGTTTTAATTCACTTTAAGGTGAAAATCCGTTTATATATATATAATATATATATATAAGGAATGACAAAATTAAATAGACAGTTAATATGATTCTTTCTATATATATATATATATATATTAATATATATAAGGTAAGGAGAAAGTTGTTCAATTGTGTGTGTGTTTCGTCTGAACTATTATTTTGACGATTGTACGTATTATATTATTTTTGTGCAGTAGAAGGCAAATTCTATTTATTTAATTAATAATCATTTTCTTTTTGTCAATTTCGATTTTCAAGAGAAAGTCTGTATGCTTTGGTAACGAATTAAAATCGTATCTAGCAACTCACCCTAATAATGTATACCTGTACAATTAAAATAAAAAATGGTATCTGGCAACTCAACCATCATCTATATAAGACCCGCTTGGCTTCGGAGCTGGTAGTTTGATGCGAACTTCGGCCGGATAAAGAACTCTCTCCTTCCCTTCTTAGATTAAGACTTAGCTTAGTTTCCCTTTGGGGGGGTTAGGACATCCCACCTTTTCTCCCCAAAGTCCTCCTCCGTCTATCCTTTCACTCTTAGGCTAAGGCAACCCCTTTGGGATGAAGTCATCCTCCCTTCCCCCCCCGAAGATTCCTCCCCTCTCCTCCCTTCAGGTGTACCTCTCCCTCCCCGTTGGCTCCTTCTAAACCAACTGGCTGATTAAGCCAACTGGCTGATTAGGAGTCTATAAGACAACGGCCACTCGGCTGGAGTCTTATTATGCACTTGGCTCCTGCCAGGTGAACACCTCTCTTCCTTTCTCTCCTTCTGTCTTTCTCTTGGAGGATAACGCCGCCTCCAAGTTTCATGACCCCTTGTTGCACCTGCAGCATCCCCCCACCCCCTTTGCAACACTGAGTTGTTGCATGCCCATTTGCAACATTGAGTTGTTGCATACCCCCACCCCGTTTGCAACTCCTACCCCCCTTTGCAACACCTACCTCCTTTTGCAACATTTGATCATTATCTCTTGCAACATTGCAGCATTCCTGCACTCTAACCTTTTGCGGCTATACTACTAATGAAGACATCCGTAATTCAATCACGAAAGCCGTTAACTGCTATAAACCAAGAGTCACAAATGTTCTCAGCATCATGATGAAGAAATTAGCAGCTGGATGGCAGAAACAAAGTGGAGACATATTCCAGTTTGGTGACTGTGATGCGGAAGCCCCTCGACAGGTAAGTGCAATACATAATTTTATAATGTCCTATTGTTGTTGAATTGATGCTGTTTTTGTGTCCTCATGGTACAGTACTATTTTATTCCTTTTCAGGTAGCATCGATGGATCAGGAGAAACTACAGAAAGCACCAATCAACAACTTGCATCCAGAACGGTCAGTGGGCAGCATCAACTATGAGCTCAGTCAACGTGGTGCAAAACAGCTACCTATGGCCAGCCGTGCACATGTAAAAGGAAGAAGCACTGACTTGATTGAAGGCAAGTCTATGGCCAAAGTATATGTAAAACTAGTACAGCAAGATTGTCCCCTTCATAACGTGTTGGTAGAATGGAGCAGAAAGCAACAAGAACTTAAGAGGCAAGGATTAAGTGGCAAGGAGGTAGCAAACATAGCAGCTGACAAGAGAAAAAACAAAGATCTAGACACCCTGAAGAAACTTGGTGGACCTTTCACCAAAGCTAGTGAAGTAGATGATTTTGTGAATGATACAAGGTTGTCACTCAAAGAGAAAAATGACAGAATATACATCGAAGTGAGATATGCAAGAGATACATCGACATCTCTTCCCAGGTCGTCAGATATCTTCAAACTGAAAAAGTACTACAAGAATCTTCCAATAGAGACTTATGCAATTAACTTGAAAATCTATCTAGACAGAGTTGTATCAAATATGACAATGACTATGAAAGATTTTGATAATGCTATAAATATACTTATGTGCTAAATAATGTGTGGTAATTAGAGGCATTTATATTATGCTATGTCTGAATTTATGAATTTTTGTTTTGTCTAGGTGATGTAAAAATATATACATATATTATTTTCCATTATTTTCTAGCAAATATATTCTGTAATGAATTAATCAATTACAGGTCTATTTCTAACTTCTTCAATGATATTTCATGTTTTTTAACAAGATTTGTTTAAATAAACTGGAATTTACTCTTAGAATAAACATTATGATATTCAATAAACTTTCAAACCAAATGTACAGGGGGGCGGGGTTATCGAGTAAAATACATGATTTTTTTCTATTTCTAAGCTGTTCGTAAGTGATAACATTTTAAGAACCAGAAAAAATAAATAATCCCCAAAAAATAAAAATTAATCCCCCCCCTAATGGTATGGGCATGTAATGAGAAGAGACGAGAACTACGTTGGGAAGAGGGTGTTATCTATGGAAGTGCCCGGGAGGAGGAAGAGAGGAAGACCGAGGATGAGGTGGAGAAATCGCATCAGGATGGATATGAGCCAGAACCTGACGGAGGAGATGGCGCAGGGTAGGGCGGAGTGGAGAAGTATCCGCAACAGCGAGGTTGTGCACCTGGGTGTTAATAAATTAAATAATTAATTTTAAAAAATTAAATGACGTCATCAAGCTCATTACGTCATTACGTATATATATATATATATATTATATATACACAAACTCAGAATGGTTCCCTGAGAACATTATATGTTAAACACAGACCGTGCATGGAACAAGGAACTCTTCTGGGAAAATTAAATCCACTATAGTCCGAATAAGTAATGGTAAATGACAAATACCATAGTTTTTTTCCTTTTTCATGATTTTAGCCCGACGTGGGCAACGGGTCTCTCGCAAAGAGATCCCATAAATATAGCTTCCCTCACCAGCTATCTGCAAAGCAGACAGGATCCAGCTTTGGGACGTGGATCTAGGGTTTAAAGCAAGCCTAGATCCCCTACACTCAGAACCTCTATATAAGTAAAAGACTCGTTGCATTCACGTCGTGTTGAAATAAATCAAGAAAAAGGGGGTAACTATTGGTATTTTTAGCCAAAAAAACCAAAACTTAAACTCAACCGGGACATTGAGCGTCCACTTTTCAAGGCACGAAACACGTCCGTTTAGTATACACAAACTCAGATGGTCTCCCTGAGAACATTATATGTTAAACACAGACCGTGCATGGAACAAGGACTCTTCTGGGAAAATTAAATCCACTATAGTCGAATAAGTAATGGTAAATGACAAATACCATAGTTTTTTTCCTTTTTCATGATTTTAGCCCGACGTGGGCAACGGGTCTCTCGCAAAGAGATCCCATAAAATATAGCTTCCCTCACCAGCTATCTGCAAAGCAGACAGGATCCAGCTTTGGGACGTGGATCTAGGGTTTAAAAGCAAGCCTAGATCCCTACACTCAGAACCTCTATATAAGTAAAAGACTCGTTGCATTCACGTAGTGTGAATAAATCAAAGAAAAAGGGGTAAACTATTGTATTTTTAAGCCAAAAAACAAAACTTAAACCTCAACGGGACATTGAGCGTCCACTTTTCAAGGCACGAAACACGTCCGTTTAGTATACACAAATCAGAATGGTTCCCTGAGAACATTATATGTTAAACACAGACCGTGCATGGAACAAGGAACTCTTCTGGGAAAATTAAATCCCACTATAGTCCGAATAAGTAATGGTAAATGACAAATACCATAGTTTTTTTCCTTTTCATGATTTTAGCCCGACGTGGGCAACGGGTCTCTCGCAAAGAGATCCCATAAATAATAGCTTCCTCACCAGCTATCTGCAAAGCAGACAGGATCCAGCTTTGGGACGTGGATCTAGGGGTTTAAAGCAAGCCTAGATCCCTACACTCAGAACCTCTATATAAGTAAAAGACTCGTTGCATTCACGTCGTGTTGAATAAATCAAAGAAACAGCGAGGTTGTGCACCTGGGTGTTAATAAATTAAATAATTAATTTTAAAAAATTAAATGAGTCATCAAGCTCATACGTCATTACGTATATATTATATATATATATATATATATACACAAACTCAGAATGGTTCCCTGAGAACATTATATGTTAAACACAGACCGTGCATGGAACAAGGAACTCTTCTGGGAAAATTAAATCCACTATAGTCCGAATAAGTAATGGTAAATGACAAATACCATAGTTTTTTTTCCTTTTTCATGATTTTAGCCCGACGTGGGCAACGGGTCTCTCGCAAAGAGATCCCATAAATATAGCTTCCCTCACCAGCTATCTGCAAAGCAGACAGGATCCAGCTTTGGGACGTGGATCTAGGGTTTAAAGCAAGCCTAGATCCCTACACTCAGAACCTCTATATAAGTAAAAGACTCGTTGCATTCACGTCGTGTTGAATAAATCAAAGAAAAAGGGGGTAACTATTGTATTTTTAGCCAAAAAAACCAAAACTTAAACCTCAACCGGGACATTGAGCGTCCACTTTTCAAGGCACGAAACACGTCCGTTTAGTATACACAAACTCAGAATGGTTCCCTGAGAACATTATATGTTAAACACAGACCGTGCATGGAACAAGGAACTCTTCTGGGAAAATTAAATCCACTATAGTCCGAATAAGTAATGGTAAATGACAAATACCATAGTTTTTTTCCTTTTTCATGATTTTAGCCCGACGTGGGCAACGGGTCTCTCGCAAAGAGATCCCATAAATATAGCTTCCCTCACCAGCTATCTGCAAAGCAGACAGGATCCAGCTTTGGGACGTGGATCTAGGGTTTAAAGCAAGCCTAGATCCCTACACTCAGAACCTCTATATAAGTAAAAGACTCGTTGCATTCACGTCGTGTTGAATAAATCAAAGAAAAAGGGGGTAACTATTGTATTTTTAGCCAAAAAAACCAAAACTTAAACCTCAACCGGGACATTGAGCGTCCACTTTTCAAGGCACGAAACACGTCCGTTTAGTATACACAAACTCAGAATGGTTCCCTGAGAACATTATATGTTAAACACAGACCGTGCATGGAACAAGGAACTCTTCTGGGAAAATTAAATCCACTATAGTCCGAATAAGTAATGGTAAATGACAAATACCATAGTTTTTTTTCCTTTTTCATGATTTTAGCCCGACGTGGGCAACGGGTCTCTCGCAAAGAGATCCCATAAATATAGCTTCCCTCACCAGCTATCTGCAAAGCAGACAGGATCCAGCTTTGGGACGTGGATCTAGGGTTTAAAGCAAGCCTAGATCCCTACACTCAGAACCTCTATATAAGTAAAAGACTCGTTGCATTCACGTCGTGTTGAATAAATCAAAGAAAAAGGGGGTAACTATTGTATTTTTAGCCAAAAAACCAAAACTTAAACCTCAACCGGGACATTGAGCGTCCACTTTTCAAGGCACGAAACACGTCCGTTTAGTATACACAAACTCAGAATGGTTCCCTGAGAACATTATATGTTAAACACAGACCGTGCATGGAACAAGGAACTCTTCTGGGAAAATTAAATCCACTATAGTCCGAATAAGTAATGGTAAATGACAAATACCATAGTTTTTTTCCTTTTTCATGATTTTAGCCCGACGTGGGCAACGGGTCTCTCGCAAAGAGATCCCATAAATATAGCTTCCCTCACCAGCTATCTGCAAAGCAGACAGGATCCAGCTTTGGGACGTGGATCTAGGGTTTAAAGCAAGCCTAGATCCCTACACTCAGAACCTCTATATAAGTAAAAGACTCGTTGCATTCACGTCGTGTTGAATAAATCAAAGAAAAAGGGGGTAACTATTGTATTTTTAGCCAAAAAAAACCAAAACTTAAACCTCAACCGGGACATTGAGCGTCCACTTTTCAAGGCACGAAACACGTCCGTTTAGTATACACAAACTCAGAATGGTTCCCTGAGAACATTATATGTTAAACACAGACCGTGCATGGAACAAGGAACTCTTCTGGGAAAATTAAATCCACTATAGTCCGAATAAGTAATGGTAAATGACAAATACCATAGTTTTTTTCCTTTTTCATGATTTTAGCCCGACGTGGGCAACGGGTCTCTCGCAAAGAGATCCCATAAATATAGCTTCCCTCACCAGCTATCTGCAAAGCAGACAGGATCCAGCTTTGGGACGTGGATCTAGGGTTTAAAGCAAGCCTAGATCCCTACACTCAGAACCTCTATATAAGTAAAAGACTCGTTGCATTCACGTCGTGTTGAATAAATCAAAGAAAAAGGGGGTAACTATTGTATTTTTAGCCAAAAAAAACCAAAACTTAAACCTCAACCGGGACATTGAGCGTCCACTTTTCAAGGCACGAAACACGTCCGTTTAGTATACACAAACTCAGAATGGTTCCCTGAGAACATTATATGTTAAACACAGACCGTGCATGGAACAAGGAACTCTTCTGGGAAAATTAAATCCACTATAGTCCGAATAAGTAATGGTAAATGACAAATACCATAGTTTTTTTCCTTTTTCATGATTTTAGCCCGACGTGGGCAACGGGTCTCTCGCAAAGAGATCCCATAAATATAGCTTCCCTCACCAGCTATCTGCAAAGCAGACAGGATCCAGCTTTGGGACGTGGATCTAGGGTTTAAAGCAAGCCTAGATCCCTACACTCAGAACCTCTATATAAGTAAAAGACTCGTTGCATTCACGTCGTGTTGAATAAATCAAAGAAAAAGGGGTAACTATTGTATTTTTAGCCAAAAAAACCAAAACTTAAACCTCAACCGGGACATTGAGCGTCACTTTTCAAGGCACGAAACACGTCCGTTTAGTATACACAAACTCAGAATGGTTCCCTGAGAACATTATATGTTAAACACAGACCGTGCATGGAACAAGGAACTCTTCTGGGAAAATTAAATCCACTATAGTCCGAATAAGTAATGGTAAATGACAAATACCATAGTTTTTTTCCTTTTTCATGATTTTAGCCCGACGTGGGCAACGGGTCTCTCGCAAAGAGATCCCATAAATATAGCTTCCCTCACCAGCTATCTGCAAAGCAGACAGGATCCAGCTTTGGGACGTGGATCTAGGGTTTAAAGCAAGCCTAGATCCCTACACTCAGAACCTCTATATAAGTAAAAGACTCGTTGCATTCACGTCGTGTTGAATAAATCAAAGAAAAAGGGGGTAACTATTGTATTTTTAGCCAAAAAAACCAAACTTAAACCTCAACCGGGACATTGAGCGTCCACTTTTCAAGGCACGAAACACGTCCGTTTAGTATACACAAACTCAGAATGGTTCCCTGAGAACATTATATGTTAAACCAGACCGTGCATGAACAAGGAAAAGGAAAAAAACTATGGTATTTGTCATTTACCATTACTTATTCGGACTATAGTGGATTTAATTTTCCCAGAAGAGTTCCTTGTTCCATGCACGGTCTGTGTTTAACATATAATGTTCTCAGGGAACCATTCTGAGTTTGTGTATACTAAACGGACGTGTTTCGTGCCTTGAAAAGTGGACGCTCAATGTCCCGGTTGAGGTTTAAGTTTTGGTTTTTTTGGCTAAAAATACAATAGTTACCCCCTTTTTCTTTGATTTATTCAACACGACGTGAATGCAACGAGTCTTTTACTTATATAGAGGTTCTGAGTGTAGGGATCTAGGCTTGCTTTAAACCCTAGATCCACGTCCCAAAGCTGGATCCTGTCTGCTTTGCAGATAGCTGGTGAGGGAAGCTATATTTATGGGATCTCTTTGCGAGAGACCCGTTGCCCACGTCGGGCTAAAATCATGAAAAAGGAAAAAAACTATGGTATTTGTCATTTACCATTACTTATTCGGACTATAGTGGATTTAATTTTCCCAGAAGAGTTCCTTGTTCCATGCACGGTCTGTGTTTAACATATAATGTTCTCAGGGAACCATTCTGAGTTTGTGTATACTAAACGGACGTGTTTCGTGCCTTGAAAAGTGGACGCTCAATGTCCCGGTTGAGGTTTAAGTTTTGGTTTTTTTGGCTAAAAATACAATAGTTACCCCCTTTTTCTTTGATTTATTCAACACGACGTGAATGCAACGAGTCTTTTACTTATATAGAGGTTCTGAGTGTAGGGATCTAGGCTTGCTTTAAACCCTAGATCCACGTCCCAAAGCTGGATCCTGTCTGCTTTGCAGATAGCTGGTGAGGGAAGCTATATTTATGGGATCTCTTTGCGAGAGACCCGTTGCCCACGTCGGGCTAAAATCATGAAAAAGGAAAAAAACTATGGTATTTGTCATTTACCATTACTTATTCGGACTATAGTGGATTTAATTTTCCCAGAAGAGTTCCTTGTTCCATGCACGGTCTGTGTTTAACATATAATGTTCTCAGGGAACCATTCTGAGTTTGTGTATACTAAACGGACGTGTTTCGTGCCTTGAAAAGTGGACGCTCAATGTCCCGGTTGAGGTTTAAGTTTTGGTTTTTTTGGCTAAAAATACAATAGTTACCCCCTTTTTCTTTGATTTATTCAACACGACGTGAATGCAACGAGTCTTTTACTTATATAGAGGTTCTGAGTGTAGGGATCTAGGCTTGCTTTAAACCCTAGATCCACGTCCCAAAGCTGGATCCTGTCTGCTTTGCAGATAGCTGGTGAGGGAAGCTATATTTATGGGATCTCTTTGCGAGAGACCCGTTGCCCACGTCGGGCTAAAATCATGAAAAAGGAAAAAAACTATGGTATTTGTCATTTACCATTACTTATTCGGACTATAGTGGATTTAATTTTCCCAGAAGAGTTCCTTGTTCCATGCACGGTCTGTGTTTAACATATATATATATATATATATTATATATATATATATATAGTAAAATTATTGAATACCCGGTTAGGTTCATTGAATGCCCGGTTAGGTCAACTGTACGCCCTTGACGATTGGTTAGGTTAAGTCGTGATATTTTCGTTAAAACGCGGGATATTTTTGCTACCCGCACGAAGGGCGGGTTCTCAGTTAGTTAGAAATAAATTTACCTTACCTCGGTGAGATTCGAACCGATGCCACCGAAGATTTTAATTTCACTAGCCACCGTAGCCACTCGGCCATGAGACGTTAAAATATTCTGAGAGAGTTTTGTACAGTATATAATCAGTATGGGCGAGAAGTCACCGTACACCCGCACGATACGCACCCGAAATCAATTTGAGTTTACACAGCATAGCACACACAACTATGTACAATGCAGTCTGGCAACAGTGTCGAATGGCAATCTGGCAACAGTGTCGAAGATAGTGCGTACGTGACAGCCGTACCCATGGAATTTAGTTGTGGTGTTGTCGGTATGATTGACACAAGCAGTTACTCTGTTGAGGAGCGGTTGGTGGCAAGTGTGTGGGTGCATGAGAGACCGCACACGGGACAAACAATGACGCAGGTGATGGCTGTGTTTCGGGAACAGTTTAAGGCTCCACCACGAAGAGCGACACTGCTGGATTGGGAAAAACGTGCGTTCGCTCTTGGAAGCGTTAAAGACAGGCCGCGGAGTGGGAGAAAGACAACGCGCTTGGAAACATGTGCAGCGATTGCCGCTTCCATTGAATGTTCCCCAATTAAGTCGACGCGGAAACGATCATCAGAGCTTGGTGTGCCACGGTCAACGATGCGAGACCACATGAAGAAAGACCTGAAAGTGAGGCCGTATCGCCCAACTTTCCTGAATGAACTGTCAGATGTCGACATCGATCGGCGTTATGAATCATGCCGTGCTCTGTTGGACACATTCTCAAGTGCCGTATCCCGCTCAAAGGTTCTTTTCAGTGATGATTGTGTCATCTATCGCAGTTCGCGCGGCAGAAATGTGGTGCTCTGGTCAAAAGAGAATCCCCATTTCACGCAGGAGTTGGAACATAATCCACCGCATGTGATGATATGGGCGGGTATGACATCAGGTCAATTGATTGGACCTTACTCTTTCGATGGATCCGTGAACGCGGCATCTTATTCGGCAATGTTGGAGACGTGGCTCATACCTCAGCTCAGAGATAGGGGACTCATGGATGACGTGTGGCTGCAGCACGATGGGGCACCCGCACACTTTGCTCTTTCTGTACGCGACGTTTTGAACGAACATTTTGCAGGCCGCTGGATTGGCCGTGGTTCATCGACATCTCCGGCACCATTGCCATGGCCACCACGTAGTCCTGACCTTACCACCTCGGACAATTCGTTGTGGGGTATTATCAAGGGAGTAGTGGCTGCGCGTCGCTACAACACCAACGAAGAGTTGCGCAGAGCTGTGGAAGACGCCTTTCGCACCATTACTCCACAAATGCTCCGACGCATGTCACAGAGGACATGGAGGCGCATCCGCTTGTGTTCAGCATCAAGGTGCACATACGGATCCACTGGACATGTAACCACGAAGTACGTAAGTAATTCAGATTAATTATGATTGATTATGATTGCACATTGGTTGGTGTACGGTGACTTCTCGCACATCCTGTATATATATAATAAAAGATGAGGCATTAGGAGTGTTTTGATAACTGATCGTTTAGAATCTCGATGAAAATTGTAGCCTCTATGTATTAGAGTGACATTTGGAACTAAATCCGCAAAACAACATTAAAACACGAGTTTTCTTTCAAAGATTCACTGCTAAATTTTTTGTTTCTTTACTCTGAACTTTTAACGCCAAATGTTTTTATTATTCCTGTCCTGTTTTTTTTAAGATTTATTATTATACATACAAAAAAGATTTACCTTTTTGCAGGACGCATTTTTCAGACTCGTGTATGATTTTTGTAAGCAACACCGTTTAGTTTTAAACAAATTTTGCACAAAATTAGCGCTCATCCTACCTTTTTAACAGAAGTTTTTAAGCCAGAGAGAACTTAACATTTACTTTGAGCTCACGAACCACCTACATTTTGAGTGCAGATTCACAAATTTCGTCTCACTGGCTCTGGATGTGAAACTCAAAATGTTTATGGCTGTGGTATTTTTGCGAATTTATGGACTGACATGCTTTTCCTCGATTTCACAAAAGTATAAAATTTTGTACAAGCGTGGTTTGACCAGATGCACGAAATTATTACTTTTTACCACAAACAACACATATTGTAAAATAGCTCCGTTGGGCAGAGTTTTAAATTTTTGACGAATGAGCTTCGCCCACCTTGTCACGCGGACAGACAGCTTGCTCAGCTGAACAACATTTTGGCCACAAAATTTGAACTTTTCTGTAGTGATCGAATTTGTTCGATGTTTACACCAAATTATTCCTCCAATTTTCCAACTTTGCCTCTAAACTCTAAAGCCTATCTGTTTTTTGCAGACAGAACAATGTCATTTGCAAATAACATGCTCCACAGCGCCTCCTCTCTCACTCCCTCTGTGATGACATCCATAACTACATCAAAGAAAAACGGGCTCAGCGCGGACCCCTGATGCAAGCCCACACTCGCTTGGAACTCCTCCATCATTCCAACACTACTTCGCACTCTCGTTGTTGCTCCTGCATACATATCTTGCACTAACCTTGCAAAGGATATAATATATATCATGAGGAGAACCGATAAGAGAATAACAAGCCTCGTTATGCAGTGTGCGTTCCTTAAAAATGCACTGAAGAACGCGACTTCCGCGTATGAACATTCTTATCCTTTCTGATCAGCGACCATACGTAGTCTCCCATCATGGAACCATCCCAATGGCCCTGGTACCTTTTCTCCATCGTTTGAATATCTTGATGGAATCTTTCGCCATGTTCTTCACTCACATCGCCCAGGTTATCACGAAAAAAGTCTAGATGTGAATGCAGATAGTGTAATTTTAAAGACATACGACACCCCATTTTGCCATAGCACTTAATCAAGTTTGACACTAACTCCTTATAGTTTGGTGCTTTATGTTTGCCTAAAAACCCACGAACCACATCACGGAAAGCACACCAAGCCTCTTTTTCGATCGGAGTCATCTTGGCTTCAAGGTTCTTTGAATTCAACAGCGCCTTGACTTGTGGTCCTACAAAGATGCCAGCCTTGACTTTGGCCTCAGAGAGTTTAGGGAACATGACCCGAATCTGTTGGAAAACTTCCCCTCCAAAATCTAACGCAGTTACAAACTGCTTAATTAGACCCAACTTAATATGGAGAGGTGGTAGCAGAACTATGTCAGGCTTCACAAGAGGTTCCCTGAGTATATTGTACTTTCCTGGTTGCAGTCCTTCACTTGGAGGCCACTGAACTGTTTTATAGTGCTCAGTTGAAGCCCTGCTATCCCACAGGCAAAGAAAACATGAATATTTAGTAAACCCTCCTTGTAAACCTAACACGAAACCAATCATTTTGAAGTCACCACACACGTCCCAGTTATATTGTTCATACCTGATTTGAGTGAGCAGTTCTTTGACATTTTCATAGTCCTCTTTCATTTGAACAGAATGTGCAACTGGTATAGATGGATATTTGTTCCCATTGTGGAGTAGAACAGCTTTTAAACTCCGAGTTGAACTGTCAATAAACAGGCGCCACTCTGAGGGTATATGTGTTAACACAATAGCTGTGAATAGACCATTAACCTCGCTGCAATAACAGAGAGAGCCATTGACATCGTAGAACCTTACAAGCTCTTCATGTCTTCTCCAGGCAAATTCCACTCTTTGAGTCTGGAGGTCAGAAGCTCAGACCCTGATTTCGTCAGACCCAAATCTCTAATTAAGTCGTCCAATTCAATCTGATTTGGAAAGTGAGGGTTTGTACTGAAAGTTACTGTATATTCTTCATTATGACTGTCCTCACCAGCTGACATCTCAGATGAGCTAGCTGCATCCTCATTTTCAACCTGCAAAGCAAAGAAACAAAATATAGGCAAAGCTATATATGTAGAAGAGCATCAGCACTACTAAAAATCGACACATAATGACCCACAGTCTGTAAATACAGAAGGTAAAGTAATGGATAGATACCTGTTCTGGTGGACGTGGCATTGGAAGACCTTCGCCATGTGGTACAGGAGCTATGGACGACGCTATGCTTGGATACTGAAGAGTCTGCCTTCCTTTAACTTTCCTGTACTTAGAAACATCTACCATACAGTAGTAGCAATCGTCGTGGTGGCTCTTTGGTTCTCTCCATATTCTGGGTCCCGCAAAGGGCATTGCCTCCACGCAGCCACCCTTCAAGTGGGGAGCGGCAGCTTGCACAGATCACATGGGGTGCCCAGGGCTTATCTTGGTCACCCATAGGCATACCGAAATAGAGCCGATACGCGATCCAGAACTTCGTGCCTTTCACAATCTTGTGCGATACTTGCTTGGGGCCTATGTAATACCCACAAACGTAGCAGAATGTATCTGGCGAGTGTTTACAAGCTCTAGTTGCCATTCTTTTTACCAAACTGTACTACATTAATCATAACCTGCAGATACAGAGAGAAGAGTTATTAAATCTGCAACAGATTACAGATTCCAGAAAAAAGATGTATTCACAACACTGAAATAATGTTCGCAATAAAAAAGGATCGATAACACTCAAATCGTCAGCACAGAGAAGCACACAAACACAGTACCTCAGTGCTGGTAACCATCAGACAAACAACCTGCTTTCTTTGTGTGCTCACACTTACTGACTTCTCAGACTCTGCGCTCTTCTTTATATAGCACAGTGGAAGTTTCGGGCAATTTCTAGAGCAAGAAACTGTCAACGAACATCCGCATTGTTCTCAACAATTCCTGATTATTCTGATATTGCTGCGCCCATAATAACATTATACTGGTAAAACATGAAAAATGGATTATCTCTGAAACCATTGATGATACACACAAACCAAGGCCAGATTTGGACTCAGCACCCACAAATGCATATAAAAACAAAAAATTCTATACAAACAGAATCAGTGTTACACAGTGTTATTAATACAATGACAGTTCATATACTAAGGATAGAAATATATACAATTGACTAGAAATAATACTGTAATGTCGAAGTTAAGTGGAGCTACAGACAGACGTTTTCGTACCAAGAAGTCCATAGATTGGAGGATAAATGGCAGGACTCATAGATAGCTTGGATGATAGGGTTCGTTGATTTTTTAATTCTCTGCATTAGACTATGTTGAGCACGTCTTGTTTCCTCCGGGAAGCTCGGGACATTGCGGGTAGCAAACATTTGCGAAGCTGAGCATCTCGGGGGTAATTTATGTAATAGTCTAAAAGACCTGTTGTACAGCAAATTTAGAGTTCTGCTAGAACCTTTTTTATAATTCACCCACAGTTGCTGTCCGTATATATTACTGCAGAAAGTACGAAAGAGTGTCTTTAGCTTCACTTGTACAGAATCGAAAGTTCCTTATGGTCATATTCGCTTTAGCACACAGGCTTCGAGATTGTTTTCTTATATCTGAGTCATCACTCAAGGAGCTGATAATAGTTTGACCCAAATACTTAAACTCTTGTACTTCCTCAATTACTTCACCATTCATTTTAAACCTTATATCAGCTGGCTGATTACAGTTTTTAGGATGAAATTGCATAACCTTAGTTTTTGTAACATTAAAAAGAATATCATGTTTCTGCGAATACACTTCGCAGACTTTTAGTAGCCGATCAAGACCTTTAACAGAGAGACTTATTAACACCATATCATCGGCATAAACTAAGTTATTTATCCTTGTGTTATCTATACAACATCCCACTGTTGCCTCATTAAGTGAAGCAATTAATCCGTCGATATACACATTAAACAGCATAGGGGAGAGCAAGAAGCCTTGTCTCACCCAGCAAGAGGAGCCAAAACACTCGGATAGTACATTGCCCCACCTAACAGTGAAAGATTAGTGGGAATACCAAAATTTCAATAAATTTAATATGTACATGGGAACCTTCCTGTCTTCTAGGTTTGCAAATAAAATATTGTGGTTCATCCTATCATATGCCTTACTTATATCTTGGAAACAGCTATAAATAGTTGAATTACTGTCAATGTATTTAGATATTGTTTCTTTAAGTACATAAATACACAGGTCAATTGAGTGGGACCTTCTAAAGCCAAACTGACTAGATGTCCAAAGGAAATCATTTAATCGGCGTAACAAGAGTTTTTCTAGTAGTTTCGAGAAGCAGGAATCGACAGCAATAGGCATGTAATTATTGCTGGAGAGAATGTCTCCATACTTATTTTTGACCAGGGGCAAGATATATACCCTCATGAACTCTGCAGGGATATAGCTATGAGCCAGCATGGCTGATCGGAGCAATGATATATGCAGACATACTACGTCATTTGCATATTTTAAGTGCTCATTCGATAAGTCATCTACCCCTGACGCAGAACCAGTCTTCAACTCTTTAATTAACTTCAGAAAATGATATCAAAGTATTTTCCCTTGTCCCTCCCACACAATCGTTTCGCTGCAATCTATCTTAAGATTATCCCTACTCACACTGTTAAGAATGTTAGAATAGTGGTTTTTCCACAGCTTTGCAATTCCATCCTCCCACGACACCCCATCGATTGTCGGAGGGAGGACATTTTTGACACCCGTTTCATTCTTAACAAATTTCCAAAATTTGTTATTATCGTTATCTATGCGAGCTTCACAGGCTTTTGATGCTCGAATAGACTCTTCTTCCTGTTTACATCGCCTTATGGCCGCCTTATACTGACCCCGACTTCTACACATATTCAAGTATACTGGTCCTAATCTGGGTCTACCATGAAAGCACCACAAATCATAGGCGTATTTCGATTCCCCCTTCAGGGGGGCAATAAAATCATTCCATCCAGGAATAATCTTAGTATGATAGTTGTAAGATTTAATCAGGGGGCTTCCTGCTTCTCTTAACAGGGATATTATCTTACTATAATACCTATCTATGAGTTTACAGTGAGAATCATTTGAGCAAGGATTATTGCAGGGAAGGTGCAAAATTTCTAAATTATTAAAGAGGTGACTTGTTCTGTCTTTGTATTCTATATATATGTGTGTGTGTGTAAAAATTAACCATGAATAATTCCTGTATTCTTATATTTTAATATTCATATATTCTTATATTCATTCATATAATTCTTACATTCATTCATATAACTTATATTCATTTATATAATTCTTATATTCATTCGTATATTTATATAATCCTTAGGGGGTCATTCAAAAACCACGTGGTCCTTTTTCGGGGTGGTTTTCCAACCCGTCCACACCATGTGGTCATTTGTGGCCAATGACTTAAACCCCCCTCCAAAATCACGTGGTCTTCTGATGTCACTCCTACCCCTTCTTAATCTTATGTAAAATGTAAGGTGCCATATTAGATTTCTTATATTATTGAGAGGTAATGAGGTAAATGAACAATTGAAAGGCATATCTTCTAAATAAACTGTATTAATTGTGTTTCATTCATTGGAAATATCTTGACTAAAAAATGTAATTTGAATGTTCAAAAAAATTACACTGCCCAACACCAATTTTGCTGATTTAATTCTAACACCTGTTTTTAGGTAACTTTGGTGTGCTGATTTAAAAATTCACCTTAGTTTCTGCCTATCACGTCAGGTTTTTGAGCAATCAAATACGGATATTTTGGAGATATCGCATTTTGGCAGGGTTATGCCCAATTTTTTTTCTTTTCAAAAAATAAGTTTTTACATACTCAGAATCAGCATGGAAAAGTAAACAATTGTGCAGGGAGTGAACTTTAATATATAATGGTAATATTGACACATAAAGTGATTAAAAGTGTTTAAATAAGCAAAAAATGAATTCATATTAAAGCAAGCACGGGACCAGTTTTCTTAACATTGTCTTTTTCTTGTTTTCTTACTTTTCAGTGCTGATAAATTTTCTCTTATAGGACTTCCTAGAATGAGAGATGTCAAGACAATCTATTTGCAGGCTCCAGCAGTAGTCAGCCATCATATGGCTATCCCATCTTCCTTGGTATCGTTCTTCCATCACACTGATATCTTGGTGGAACCTTTCACCTTGCTCTTCACTAACATCACCAAGATTTTCTGGAAATTTATCCAGATGACTGTTGAGATAGTGAACTTTAATGCTCATGTTGCAACCCAACTGCTGAAAGTTTACAAGTAAATCCTTTACAAGGTCTTTATAATTTTCAGACTTTTTGTTTCCTAGGAAGTTCTTTACTACTGCCACAAAAGCATTCCAAGCTCTTGCCTCCGTTTCGGTCATTGAGATACTGAACTGCGGATCTTTCATCAGTTTTCTTATCTGGGGACCATCGAATATACCAGCTTTAAGCTTCTCATCACTAAGACCTGGAAAGGCTGCACATATGTAATTAAAGCAATCACCTTCTTTATTCAAAGCTTTTACAAACTGCTTCATAAGCCCAAGTTTGATGTGGAGTGGTGGAAAAATGATCTTTTCTCGATCCACCAATGGCTCGTTTACAATATTTTTATCTCCTACATTTAAATTTTGCCTTAGTGGCCACTTTTCCTTTACCCAATGTTCATCTTTGGCGAGACTATCCCATAAGCACAAGAAACATGGATACTTTGTGTAGCCACTTTGTTGGCCAAGAAGAAAGTTGACCATTTTCAGGTCAACACAAATCACCCATTTATGGACATCATATTTTAGCATCTCCAGCACTATTTTTATGTTTTCATATTCTTCTTTTAGATGCACTGAATGACCAATAGGAATCGCGCCATATTCATTCCCATTGTGAAGCAAGACACACTTTAAACTTCTTTTTGAACTGTCTATAAACAATCTCCACTCATTGGGGCTATAGTGGGTTACACCCATTGCATTCAAAAGTCCTTCTACATTATGGCAGTAAACCAAATCCTTCTCTGCACCAAAATATTGCAACAATTCTCTTTCCCTATTGCGATAAGATGTTAGTTTTGTCCCAGGATGAAGTAGATTTTTCTCGTGCAATCTTGAAGCTAATAATTCTGATGACTCTTTTGAAAGGCTGAGATCACGAATTAAATCATTCAACTCAAGTTGATTAAATCGCTTAGGTGTCGTTGATGAAGAAGACTGTTCAAAATCATTACCAGTGATATCACGTTCGATCTCATCAGGTAATTTCATATCTTCATCATCTTCTGTGAGTGTTGGAAGGTCCGTGAAAATTGGAACAGGAATTTCATCTGAGTGAGAAACTGGTCTGATTGCTGAATCTAGGTTAGGATACTTTAGATGGTGTTTATTCTTTGCGTTGAAGCCAGAAGTCTTCACAAGGCAAAAGTAGCAATCATCTGAATGATTTTTGGGCTCTCGCCATACCATAGGAATGCCAAACTTCAAACCTTTTCTGTTTCCATTTGTCCATTGTCGTAAATGTTCCACACAAGTTTTGCAGACAGTGTGAGGAGCCCACGACTTATCCTGATCTCCAAGTTTAACTTTAAAATAGGCCAGGTATGCCTTTTTTACGAAATCAGTAATGTTCATCCTCTGCTTTAGTAATGTAAAGCATCCACAAATGTAGCAGAAAATATCTGGGCTGTTTGAACACTTTCTTCGAACAGCAGACATGATGATGAGCTGCAACGCACCCTTCACTCACTACTGATCGCAAATAACTGCCGCACTATTGGATCACTGAATGCTGCCCACATGTAACTCTGTGCCGCTCCCAATCATGTGGCGAGCAGGCGATGACGTCACACACTTTGCAGCTGTATCCAACCAGGACAGACTGACGTCACTAGCGGAACCGGCTGCTCTCACTCCGCCAATGGGAAATCTCTCTCAGATCATGACGTCACGCTCACACCTGAGGAAATCACAGATACCCAAGATTTTAATATGTTGTACATGACCTTTAGATTTAATGCACAGATTTGCGTATTCCACAGATAAAATTTTAACAGCAAAACAGCTGTTAACAGGTCTCAAAAATCATCAATTTTGATAAGCGCCCTTCATGGATCACCCAAAATAGGGATATTGCATTGCACGAAAACCTGATGTGATGGACAAAATCTAAGGTGACTTTTGAAATCAGCACATCAATATTATCCAGAAACAGGTCTTAGAATTAAATCAGCAGCAAAAAACATTTTTTTTGTTGGGCAGTGTTATTTATTAGAGCATACATATTGGATACATACTAACATATTGGATGCATACATATTAATTGGAGCATACAGTGTAGCGTATTTATATTTCTTCCCAAGCCTGTACTCTTTGGTCCTCTGCGACGTGGCCACGTGGTTAAACGTCAAGACCCCCTCACCCATGTGGCCCTTGGTGGTCAAATAAGGAACCCCATCCCCCTCTTTAAAGACCACTTGGTTTTTGAATGGCCCCTTATATTTATATAATCCTTACATTCTTATATATTTATAGTCTTAAATTAATTTTTACATATAAAGTCCAAATTCACATATCGCTGACGAAGTTCGGATAAAATTTTTGATTCGCTTCCTATTTTATTTCTGCTGAATAATTGGTGAATTATTTTTTTAAATCACTTAATCAATTTTTAAATTTAGCTTAATAATGTAATATTGTTAAATTCTGCAATGTTCGTTTTCTGTATACATTCTCTCTTCGTTGTGAAAGATGAAGTCATGTCTTCCTCAACGTTTAATTTTAAATCTTAAGCATTTAATTTTTGCTCATATGCATGTTTAATTGTAATTCATAATAAAATGCGTATTTCAATTTCCAATTTTAGTTAACTCGGCAGATCATGATAACATCAGATCTGTCAATATGCGGTTCAAAACAAAAATATGGTTCCATCTTCAAATATCTTGCTTATTAGTCTAGACATTGCTGCATCTAAAATATTTACCTTATTTTCAAATATTTTGCAAAATAATGCAGCCTATTGAGAATAAAAAACAAAACAAGTCAACATTAAATAATAATGATGTCACCAAAAATTCAGTATATAAAGCCGAACAATTTTTCAAATATTCATTCTGATTGTCTGATCTAACTTAGAGGCTGAGCATTACCTGTAACATTTTAGCAGTAAACTACAGTAAGAGAATATCTTTGTCTTCTCCTTCGAGCCTTGCTCTCTTCAGAGAACTTAGTCTTAAATAGAGAAAAATAAATTCCCGATACGTTACAAGAAGATTCGGGGAACCTTCAGAGAATTTAGTAAGCTCCACAGAATCATCCGATCCACTACAAGAAGAAATCGGAGAGTAGTATAAAAGAAACTTCTGCGATTCCCTATACGGTACCAGATACTCCAGATTAACGAATCCGCTGCTGCCACCTAACCAGAAAATGAACATTGAGGAATTTAACAAGATTACATTATTAAGCTAGATCTAAAAAAATGATTAAATAATTTAAAAAGAAATAATTCATCAATTATTCAGCGGAAATAAAATAGAAAGCGAATCAAAAAATTTATCCGAACTTCGTCAGCGATATGCGAATTTGGACTCTAGATGTAAAAATGAATATAAGACCATAAATATATAAGAATATAAGGATTCCATAAATATAAGGATTATATAAATATAAGGATTATATAAATACAAAGATTATATAAATATACGAATTGTATAAGAATTATATGAATGAATATAATTATTATATGAATGAATATAAGAATTATGTGAATGAATATAAGAATTATGTGAATGAATATAAGAATTATATGAATGAATATAAGAATTATATGAATGAATATAAGAATTATATGAATGAATATAAGAATTATATGAATGAATGTAAGAATTATATGAATGAATGTAAGAATTATATGAATGAATGTAAGAATTATATGAATGAATATAAGAATATAGGAATATAGGAATTATTCAATGTTCATTTTTACAGGGTTCTCCCCTCTTGAATGATATTAATACAATAATATAACATCCTAACTAATTCTAACTAGATGATAAGTAATGGTTTTTTATAATAGATTTATATACACAACATAAGTCGGAGTGGTTAAATCTAGTTCACGTGGTCTGGGTATGCACTCTTGGTCGTGCATAAATAGTTTCACGTCGTTCGGTGTCTCTTATTTTCCTTCGTTCCAAGAATGATCTTTTTACTACAAATATATCGAGGATAATAGCACACAATAATGATACTAACGGCAGTTGATGAAAAAATTGTTACAGGTTGTAGTATTTGTAAAAGGTTATTCTGGTTATCATCTGAAATTTTAAAACGACTCAATTGATCATTCCATTTAGGAGTATGGAGTTCGGGTACGATGGTTACAGGCTTCATGGAGAGATTTAAGATTTCTGTAACGGGTTTACATTTAATTTGCGATGGGAATGGGTATGAGTCATTAATGGTAACTTTATAAGGGTTGTATATTTGGAAGGTTTTTGAACGCAAGAAACAACCAGTTGGTAGCCGCATAACCGTAGGTATTTTGATGAGGGAATAATCTGACGGACACTCGAAAGTAGCGGTTGTCCTATTCGCGAATAAAACCCAGCTGTCTGGTCCAATTCGGAATTGGACAGTTTTAGAGGAATACAATTTTGTGAAAGAACATACCGGGGCATGACGGTCACGAATTAAGTCGATAAAGCAGTGGTTGGAAGAATTACTGGTTTGAGTGGAGGGCATACGAGTTGCATGTTCGTTTGCGGGAATCTGCAATACCGGACGTCGCTATCTGACATCATAGAATATGCTGAAAGGTCTTTGGTGAAGAAAAGTTAAGGTGGTACTGTGGGTAGATACAGTCGATAGATATTAGAATTGTTTTGGTAGGGTGTTGGGAAAGGGTGAAATTTGTATACGTCATAAGTGAGTACATCGAAAAATGGTACAGTCATGAGGTACGTGTAGGGGCGTGGTCCATGTAAAGTCCAGGTGTATTCTAGAAGTTGGGGGTAATTAGTATGGTTGAGTGGGAATATAGGTGATGATTTTAATTGTGTCTGAGAGGTGTGAATCAAGGATTGAAGTGTATCCCATGGGATTAGTGTAGAAAGAGTGATTTTCCCATGGGCTAGCTGGGTCGCACGCAAAACTTTGGAATGAATTAATTATTCGTAATTATTTGTTGCAAATATTTATCGATTAGGTTACTTGTAGGTTAATTATTTCTACTAATTCTAGATATCTTTCATGTTCTTTGTATTTAGCTGACAGGGATTCAAGGTATGTAAATTTGTCCGAAAGGGCGTAGAGAAAGCGATTGTTCTTGTGTAGTGACGCGATGGTTTGTTCTAAAATGTGTTCCTCAATAGTTACTAATTGGGAATGTGGAACCCTATAGGGAGGAATGAAGATGGGTTTGGAATTGGGTTCCAGCTTGATTTCGAAAGGGACCAAATTAGTTCGGCCAAGAGGATCTCCTTTTAGGGCAGTCACATCTCTATTTCTTATCAGGAAATCGAGAAGTGATTCCAGTAGTTTGGGATCCTGTAAGGCTGGTGACTCCTGAAGGGAGTGCTCCTGATATTTCTTATATTCTTCTTTTAATGCTGAAGGGTTTAACTCTAAGGAACTGGAAACACGATTTATAGTACTGGTGGGGAAATCTGAATTTATTTCTACTGTGGAAACAGTTCCTATGTGAATCTGAATCTGGTTCTCATTTCTACACTTAACTAATTTTCCGGCTGGGTAAATTTCCCATTGATTCCGGTTGAAGAAATCCATACCTAGTAAGATATCTGTCTGAAAGGTAGCGACTGCTTCCACAATACAACATTTTGCTGGATATACCGCGTTACCAACTTCTAAATATAATTCGATTTCTCCATATGTAGGTATGGGTGTGCCTGTAACTCCTCTGAGTTGGCAGGAAGGTGCCTTAATTTCATATTTATAATCTGTATTCTCTCGTAACTCATCTGCACATTGTTTCTTAATTAATGTTGCATGTACTCTTGTATCTAGGAGAGCGGTTAAATCTCGGTTATCTGTGCTGCAATTTATTATTAAATCTAGTAGGTTCGCACCTATAATCCTGGTGGGTAGTTTGTGTGTATTTGGGTTTATTACTGCTATTTAGGAGGGAGGAGGCTGAACTGCTACTAAAAAAGAACTTGAACTGACTTCTATGGGGGGACCTAAGTCATATGCTATGGGATCACCATACACTGGAAGGTCTTCTTGGAAAGTGTAGGTTTTGGTAGATGCTGCTACTATTAGGTTTCTTTGCTTTGAAGTGAATGTAATGTCGCATGCATTTTCTGCGGCTCGGAGGGCTTCTCCTACGAGTTTGTGTGTTCGTGTAATAAAATTATTTAAATCTTCATGTTCTTCTTTCTTCCATTTAGCTTGGAAGACAGCTTCTAATGTGGCCAAAGGTTGTGAGAGTGTTATTTCTTTGAAAAATTCTACTAAGTGTTTTTTAAAGTTGTCCCAAGTTGCAGCTTCGCTAATGGATAGGACGTATGTAACTGTATCATGGGCATTCCCCTCTTTAGGGTCAATAAACCTTTTAGCTTCCCTAATCTTTATGTCATCATCTGTGATGTTTTCGTGTTAGAAATGCTGTTCAACGGTTCAACGAAGTTATTATCTATGGTTCCCTTAAAAATTAGGACAGTATGGAGTATCAAGCTGGGGAAGCGGTTTGAGACATGTTGGTTTGTGCTTGATCTGAAGTTTGCGTATTTGGAAATATGTTTGAAGTGCGCGGAGTAGGTGGAAAAATGGGTATAGGGGAATTTTCAATGTCAGAAAGCGCACCGTCTGAATCGCTCATATGTGAAGGTACTGTTAATGTGTTCTAATTTGGTCTGTTTAACTGATCTTAATCTATGGAATGATCACTTGAGTGGCTTTCATAACTACTCTATCTAAGAAATATACAAATAAATGCTCAACAATTTGCCTAACTAGGGAAAAATTTGAAAAAATTGTAAACAAAATAATAATTAAAAAATGTAAACAAAATTTCACGCGAATGTACATGAATGTGCGGTAATATTATGATTGGCACATCAAATAAAATTATTCTATGCTAACTATAATAGTGGAAATAACTCGGTTTCAATAAAAAAAGAAATGTATCACTGGTGTATGGAATTGTTGGTTTTCGTCGTCGTCGTCGTTGGGCCTAGGCAAGCTACGGCTTGGGACCGTAGCGCATCTATCCGGTATAGGTTAACCTGGATGATGTAGCCGTAAGCACTGCCGCTGGTTAAGTGCCAACCAGTGATTATCTCACTAGCCGTATTGAGTCCGTTAGGCGAAACTGCGACAGTACCAAGGATGGAAAATATAACCCTTGGATTTCTATTATTTATTTGCAAAATGGACATGGTATTAGATTAAAATAATTATTTGAATATAAATAATTAACTGACAATTGTGATATATAATTAATTATGTTTACATACAATAAAATAATACAGTATACATAAAATTAGTATTAATGTGGTTTACAATTGAATTATGATGGGTAACTAATTTAAAATGAATTTATAGCTATTCCGAAATTCAAGACGGTAAAATTAACATTTATCTTGAAACTAAAATAAGAGTATTCACTACAGAATGTTCATTGTGTTTTGTGTTGATCACTTGAGTGGCTTTCATAACTACTCTATCTAAGAAATATACAAATAAATGCTCAACAATTTGCCTAACTAGGGAAAAATTTGAAAAAATTGTAAACAAAATAATAATTAAAAAATGTAAACAAAATTTCACGCGAATGTACATGAATGTGCGGTAATATTATGATTGGCACATCAAATAAAATTATTCTATGCTAACTATAATAGTGGAAATAACTCGGTTTCAATAAAAAAAGAAATGTATCACTGGTGTATGGAATTGTTGGTTTTCGTCGTCGTCGTCGTTGGGCCTAGGCAAGCTGTTATCAGCTGTTATCAGCTGTTAATTATACTGACTTCTCAAATCTTTAGTAATTAATTTGAAAAAAGGATCTGTACTTAACGAGATTCCTACGGCGAAATCCTTGAAGACGTGTCCTGAAGACGTGTCTTGCTGGCCACTTTTTTCTGGACGAAGAATGGGCATGGAGAACTTGGAGTCGTGACACACCGTTCGAATGATGGATGTGAAGAACTGGAAGTAGTGATACGCCGGTTAAGTGAATGTTGGTTCTAGTTCCAGGGTCTAGAAGACTGGAAGAATCCTGGTTGCAGAGGTCGCCAGTTGTTAATCCCTACGTCTATGGCCTTGGGTGGTTCGAAGTTGACGGGGGTTCTGGTTAGGTGGCAGCAACGGATTTGTTACTCTGGAGTATGTGGTACCGTACAGGGAATCGCAGAAGTTTCTCTTATACTACTCTCCGATTTCTTCTTGTAATGGATCGGAGGATTCTTTGAAGGTTCCCCGATTCTTCTTGTAACGTATCGGGAAATTATTTTTCTCTATTTAAGACCAAGTTCTCTGAAGAGAGCAAGGCTCGAAGGAGAAGACAAAGCTATTCTCTTACTGTAGTTTACTGCTAAAATATTACAGGTAATGCTGCCTCTAAATTAGATCAGACAATCAGAATGAACATTGGAGAAATTTTATGGGTTTATATACTGAAATTTTTAATGACATCATTATTATTTAATGCTGATCTATTTTTGTTTCTAATTCTCAATAGGCTGATTTACTTTGCAAAATATTTAAAGACAAGGTAAATATTTTAGCTGTAGCAATGTCTAGACTGATAAGCAATATATTTGAAGATGAAGCCATATTTTTTTTAAACATATTGACAGATCTGATGTTATCATGATCTGCCGAGTTAACTAAAAATGGAAATTGAATATGCATTTTATTATGAATTACAATTAAACATGCATATGAGCGAAAATTAAATGCTTAAGATTTAAAATTAAACGTTTAGCAAAACATGACTTCATCTTTTACAACGAAGAGAGAATGTATACAGAAAACGAACATTGCAGAATTTAACAAGATTACATTATTAGCTAAATCTAAAAAAATGATTAAGTAATTTAAAAAGAAATAATTCACCAATTATTCAGCAGAAATAAAATAGAAAGCGAATCAAAAATTTTATCTGAACTTCGTCAGCGACATTTAAATTTGGACTCTATAAGTAAAAATGAATATAAGACTATAAATATATAAAAAAATATAAGGATTATATAAATATACGAATTATATGAATGAATATAAGAATTAATGAATGAATATGAGAATTATATGAATGAATGTAAGAATATATGAATATAGGAATTACTCATTGTTCATTTTTACACACACACACACACACACACACACACACATATATATATATATATATATATATATATATATACCGTTGAGAGACGAACTTCGTTGGAGCAGGAGGGAGGCAATTATACTTCGGGGAGAATTTAGTGCTTTGGCGCAATGTTCGACTCTTGACAAGATTTTATTTTGGGGAATCTGGGCGCGAGTTCTCACACAGCGGAGATCGCGTGAAGACTCTACGACGAATTCACAATCAGTCGTCATTCCCTCCCCTATTTCTCCCACCACTTCTGCTACTTCTTCGTGGGATCGACCGTTTGAAGCAGTTCGAAATGGGGCCCCGACCTAAGCAGCATAAACCTTGCTTAAGAATAGTTATAACTAAAAGATTTTCTGTCTTAGAGCCAGAGCAGAATGACACGCATGAAATTAGGCTGATTGGTGATTCCATTATTCCAGGGCAATTACAGGAGTTCTGTGGAAGGAACCTAACTCGGAGAAGGAGGTACTGTTATCCTGGAGCCCGTGTGGACGACATCACGGACTCCATAGACGAATTTGGTAAAACTGCTGATGTAAATACAATATTTGTGGTGTATGTTGGGATTAATGATATTAAGATTACCTGGTCGGAAGAGCAAAAAGAGAAATACAAGCGTCTGATGCAGACTCTAAAGGATAGGTCTAATAAACGCATTTTTTTCAGGAATTTTCCCAATAATAGGATCCGACAACTTTTTCAGCAGAGCTACCTATATAAATAATAGTCTTAAATCCCTTTGCCAACAGAAAAATGTCGAATTCGTCGATCTGTGGGGTCATTTTCATAATCAAAAGGATTTATTTTTGCATGATAATCTTCATCTAAATGGCGTGGGAGCAGCTCGTCTTGGTAAACTATTGCATATCTCTGCGATGGCTTTTCAGGAAAAAAACGGCGTAACTCCTATGAATGCGAACAGCCTAACATAAATTTTTCTTACAGCGAACGACTGTCTCCTCGAAGAACCTCGAGATTCTACTGCGGTACTGAAGATTTTATAAATGTATTTTATATTAATTGTCCATGTTTAAGATTTAAATCTGATGAGCTATTAACTATTGTCCTTGACCAAATATTTGAGGTTGTAACAATTACTGAATCCTGGTTAAATACAAAGAGTAGAGATTTTCTGGAGAATATCATATCCCTGGTTATGAGATGTTTCACAATGATAGAAAAGAAAGAAGTGGTGGTGGTACAGTACTTTACGTTCGGTCACACTTAAAACCCATAATTAAAAACACTGCAAGAATTCATAATATAAATGCGACATTTGTTGAAATCAAGCCAACTCACGAAAGAAATTAATTTTAGATTTAGTATATAGGCCTCCCTCTCAGGCTGTCGATAGTGATAATAGGCATCAGGAACTAATTTTTGATGTAAGTAGCGAACATGATGCGATAATTATACACAGGCCTCCGATGGTTTTGTTGTCCGAAATATTTTATCATTATATATAGTAATTTCTGCACGCTGATCCCGAAAATAATATTAATTTTTCGCCATCACGTACAGATTTTTCACAAAATGTCATATTTCATATGTAAGTAATTTTCATTAAATTTTGATTAAAAACTACTGCCAAAAATGCTTATAAATGCTTGGTTTCACCAAGACATCAAAGAAATGAAGAAGAAATATCAGGGAAGGTGGGATATCAGCATGATGGCTGATACTACTGCTGGCTATTGAAACGGGATACTCCAGAATTATTACATAAAAGAAAAGGAACAGCGCGTATATTCGAGACTAAAAGGCATAGATTTCACAAGAAAGCTCAGGACAAATAAAGATGAATATGTAATTGACGTTAATAGTCTTCTTTCTTTTTAAAGTTGTTTGCATTTGTAATTAGTATAACAAAGCGAAATAGGTACCTAATGTAAATTGAAATAAATAATATTTATTTATGTTGTTTTTTCCCTTCCAGTTTGCAGAAAATTCTTACGTGATAGAAAAAAATGGACACCTTATTCGAAATCAGCGTAGTTGAATTATATAAAATCAGTTATTAGTAAGAAAACAACTCTTACAAAGTTCTCATTCGCAGGCCTGTGTTATGAGAGATCTTGATTTACTGTGCAGGGATTGGGGTGGTCCTTTGCAGTTTAATCCCGGTCGTCGAATGTACGAGGGTTTGCTCCAAAGTTCACTTTTTAAAATGGTTGGTCAAGGAACCCACTGGAGAATGCAATATAAAATCTAGATTTAGTTTTAAATACAGACCTAGACTTAATTGATAATATCTCTGTAAGAAACCACTTCTCCACCAGTGATCACAGGCAAATAACATTCGAAATTAAAATTAATGTTCATAATTCGGAGAGCCTGGACTACGTTTTGGATTTCAAAAGAGCTAAATTTCGTGACATGAAACTGCAACTTTCGACCCATAATTGGGATGAGGCTTTATCGTAAGATGATATCAATGACACATAGACTTCCTTTTATGATTATTTCAAACGTTTTGAATAATCATAATCAGAACGTAAAGTTGGATATATAATTCAAAGAAATTTTCAAAGCAATTTTTGAAAGATTAATTAAGAATGGAGGCATCTGCGAAGCATGATTTCAATGCTGCAGCAGAGGATGAACTTAGTCTCAGAAAAGGTCAAATATTAAAGTTGACGAGAAATAAACAAAAGGAAGATATATCCGGTGAGGTTAATTGTTCCTTATGTAAAGTGATACCAAAAGACAACGTTGCATGCATTCAATGTGAGAGATGTGAGGAATGGAAAAGCATTAAGTGCCTTAGATGGACAGTGAAAGAGCTTGAGATGATAGCCAGGGTTGCATCACTTCACCGGTACTGCAGTAAATGTGAAAACAAAGCAATTGAGTTGTCACAGACAAATCTATTGAGGAGAGGTGTGCTAAATATATGATGAGCATTGAAGTTAGGCTAGATCATATTGAAAGCGAGTTGGTAAATAGACCTAGTACACAGCAGGTGAAACAAATTATTAAAGATCGGCTGCAAAAATGTGAAACTAATTTGGTTGGTGGGCCTAGTACTCAGCAAGTAGAACAACTGGGTGATGATAAACTTAAGAATTGGGATCAGACACAGGTCCCTGAGGATGTGCTTAAGTCATTTATTGATAAGGAATCTCATGAGCTGCATGATAGGGAATCTCGTAAATATAATGTTATTATATATAACTTAGCAGAAGTATCAGTAGGGGCTGAGCGAAAAGATTATGATATTGAGCAATTTAAAGTTTTATGTTCTAATGTGCTTGAAATTAAGGATACGAGTAGTAATTTCTCCAGATTAATAAGGCTCGGTAAGAAAACTGGTAATAGGGCAAGGCCTATGTTGATTGCACTGGATAGTTATGCGGATAAACAGCTAATCATGAGGAATGCTTACCATTTGGCTAATAGTGATGAGAACTTCAAGGAAATCTCAATAAGCCATGATATGACTAAAAAGGAAAGAGAAGATAACAGGAAGTTAGTTGACGAGGCTAAGGATATGCAATCCCATGATACTTCAAAAAACTTCAAATGCAGGGTAACTGGCCCCCTTAGGACAGAAAGATAAAGAAATTATAGCTGAAAAGGGAACAATAAATCACAAGAATAAACCTGATGTGCAAATCAATGAGGTTAACAGTGTGATTAATGAGGTTAACAAAGTGAATAGTGTGGCTAATAATGAAAATAGCGCGAATTGCTCTTTCTTCGGTTCATTTGATTGTTTATATACCAATGCTGATTCTCTCTTGAATCAAATTAATGAACTTAGGCATAGAATTAATTCAGTGGAAAATAAACCATGGATAGTTGCAGTTACTGAGGTTAAAGCAAAAAATTGGAGGTTTAACATGACTTTAGCTGAATTTAAGTTAGGCAACAACTATGAATTATTTCATTGTAATGTTGAATCTAGAAATGGAAGGGTTATCCTCGTTTGTATTGACAAGAGATTTAAGCCAACCCCATGGTGTAGTGGCGGTCTTAATGGTTACGAAGCGTCCTTACTAGCTGAAATTCAATTAAACGAGAGTGATAAACTGTTGGATGTATATGTATATAGAAGCCCGAACAACCCACTTGGTAATAATGATAAATTACATAACTTCCTGAGAGGCACCACTGATCTTACTTATAGACATTTTTTGCTGGTGGGGGACTTTAACTATCCCGATATAGATTGCCAAACTTGGAGCACTACTAACAGTAACCCCAATTATGAGAGCAATATGTTTATTGAGTGTATCAGAGATAGTTTTACGTACCAACGTAAAGTGTGAAGTGTGAATACGATAATTCAGCAACTGGGATACTCAAAAGTGTGTTCACGGTTTGTTCCTCGCCAACTGACTGAAGATCACAAAGCCCAAAGAAAAGAAATTGCTTCTGAGTCGTTGGTTCGATACGAGACAGAAGGGGATGACTTCCTTTCACGAATTGTGACTGGGGATGAGACTTGGGTACACCACTTTGCACCTGAAACAAAACACTAATCCATGGAGTGGTATCGCGCAGACTCCCCATGCAAGAAAAAGTTCAAAATGGCTCCCTCTGCAGGAAAGGTTATGGCCACCATCTTCTGGGACATGAAAGGGGTGATTCTGGTGGACATTATGAAGAAAGGACAAACAATCAATTCAGAGGCATATATTGCTACCCTACCGAGAATCCAGAGACGTATAAAGCGAGTTCAACCGGAGAGAAAACTGGAAGACGCCCTTCTTCTGCACGATAACGCAACACCACACAACCGTTTGCAAACAAGAGAGGCCATCACAAAAATGCGCTGGACAGTTTTACTCCATCCTCCATACAGCCCGGATGTGGCACCTTCAGACTTTCATTTGTTTGGGCCATTGAAGGATGCTATTCGTGGAAGAAAGTTTCAGAGTGACGATGAGGTTGTTGAGGAGGTTAAGAGGTGGCTCCAGTGGAACTCAGCGGACTTTAACCAGCAAGGAATAAAGGCCCTTGTTTCGAGGTGGAGGAAAGCCGTAGAAAAGGATGGAGACTATGTGGAAAAATAAAAACTTGTTAAAAAGGTATGTAACTCTTTGTGTACAAAATTTCTGGAACTTACAAGGAAACTTGGAAAGAAAGGAAAAAAGGTGGGGGCAAAATATATTGAGTGGTCCTCGTATTTCATACACACATTATTTAATTTCTTATTGAACATTATTATATTCTTTATTAAAATACGAATACACGACACTCGAAAATTTCATTTTACCTCTCTTAATTTCATACAAAATATTATTAAATTTCTTATTAAACTTCTTAATAATAAATTTTCTACCAGTAATGACGTATAACATGTTGAAAATAGTCTCATATAAATTATAACGTAAGGTCAGTAAGTAATTCAATTGTAGATGTTCATAAAATCTGTGACAGTGCAGATTTGATACGGTAGGCCTTTTGGTGGTGTTTCTTTCTTAATAAGGAAAAATTTGTCAAAACATATAAAATTTTTAACAAGCGATAATGTAAGGTTGCTCGGCATTGAATTACAAGTACAGGAATACCTCGAAATTCGTCGTTAATTCGTTCCGGAATAACACGACGAAATACGAAACGCCGAAATTCGTGGTAGATTATAACATGTTTCAATGAGAAAACATTTTACTCTATTATGTTATTAAACAGATTAAATAATCAAATTCTACTCGTTTTTCGGCAAAATATAATAATATATTGCGTTGGTAAACAGTTGAATTCAGTCAATTTTGATCGTTTTTTTTTTTTTTTAACATTTTATCAAAAAACGACGAATCTTCGAATTTGGACGACGGTTTGAGAAACTATAGGTAGTGAAAGATTTACGACGAATCTGCGAAACGACGAAGTTCGAAACGACGAATTTCGAGGTATTCCTGTAAATAATGATTGCATATTAATTGTAAACTGCTATTTACCATACAGCAACGGCAGTAATCTAGATGAATACATTGATTTGCTGTATAAAATGAAGTCATTATCAGATAACCCCAAATATTCCCACTGTATAATAATGGGGGACTTTAACACTAGAACTACCATGAATTCTGTTTACCTAGAAAGACCTTGCGGTCAATTTTGACCGCTAAGCAGGATTTTTTTTACCTATGATATTTTATTTATTTTTATTTATTTATTTTTATTATTTATATTAATTTTAATTTATTTTTTATTTTTATTAAAATCATAGCTTTACGTGAAACATTTTACAAACAAAACACTTATTTAGAACATAGCTTATTTGAAACATTTTAAAAACAGAACATTTATTTGAGACAATTTATCAAAGAGAACATTTATTTGAAGTATTTAACAGAACATTTATTTAGAACAATTTATAAACAGAACATTTATTTGAAATATTTTACGAACATAACATTTATTTGAAACATTTTACAAAGAGAACATTTATTTCAAACTTTTTACAAACAAAACATTTATTTAGAACATTCTACATACAATTGGTACACTTGAACAGGACATTTATTTGAAATAGTTTACATACAATTCGTGCACCTTACAACAGTGACTTTTTCTTTATGTCCTGAATGAGTGCCACAGCATACCTTGCCGCATGCTCTGCATTTGTACGTGGATTTGTTTCTGCAGGATTCCACTTGACGTTGACGGCGTTTAGGCGCTGGGCTCTGAGCAACTTGCTCTGGTTCGCCAAGCTCCATTTCATCATAACCTACGGCTGCCTTTGTCTTGCACATTTCAATTATTAGATCAAGCAGAAACTGTCGGCGTGAGACTCTGGATCCAGTAACTTCACGGTATACAATCCATGCATTTATGCGAGCCAAGTCAAGCATATTGAACCAAATCGCCATTGGCCATCGCCTAGATCCAGTTTTGCTGGTGTGGTACCGGGCCATTTGGTCAAGAATATCTACACCTACTTTGCTTGAATTATAGTACTGCTTTGTCTCTGGTAGCTTTTTGCGGTGAGATTCATCTATTTCAACGGATTTGTGCATTAAACTAAGAAGATAAACATTTTTGGATCTCTTCCCTTTATAAATGGTCAGAGTGCAGTCCGATGGTGATTTATATATCGCAGATGAATAAAGTACCTTTCTTTTCAATATAGCTTCTCCATCAGGAACTTCCCGTCTCTGTCTTCTGATAGTACCAAGAAGAGTTGTTTTTTCAGCTTTGAATTTCTCAGCCAATTGTAAACTGGTAAAAAAGTTATCCGTGGTTACATGATAACCTTTCTTCAAGTATGGCTTCATGAGTGATAAACAAACATCAGCTGGAAGATTATGTGCAGCAGCATTACGAGTAAGATCTTTACCCAATATGGTTTTCCATTGCAAAGGTATTTTGACTTTGCGTCCACAAGAAGCCAAAATTTTACTCCAAATTTATCTGGCTTTGATGCCATGTACTGAATGAATGGACATCGAGATTTACATGGAAAGAGTTGTTCATCAATAGTAAGATCAAAGTTTGGTACATAGCACTTTTGGCAGTTCATTATGAAAGAGTTCCAAATTTCAGAAATTAGACAAAATTTATCTGCCAGTTTTCTTTCTCTGCGGCTGGCAATATTGTCAAATCTCATGTGCTTCATGATCAATTCAAACTTATTCCTACTCATTGTTTTATGAAATATAGGTAGACCCCAGTCTTGATTCCATAATTGTTTCACGGGTGTGTTCTTTGTAACTAAAACACCACGAGCAATTTGGAGGCTTAAAAACTTTTCCAAATCTTCAAGAAGAATGCTGAAACTTGGGTCGTTTAGTTTCCCATGAATTTCAGTATAGTTTCGAATTGATCGTAACATAGGTTCATCAATAAGCAGTCGAAATGCACTAAGAGGTCTATTTTCTTCAATACCTTGGTATGCATATGGTGAAGAATCACTTTTCTGCTTGAATACATTTTCAGTAGGAGTTCTGCCTCTCTCTCTCTTTCACCTGTAATTTTTGTCCATAAGACACCCACACGAGAAGGTAAAGTGTTGTTCGTGCTACTGAATGGAGCCTCATTTTGAAGAACTAAAGGCTCAATTTCCTCCGTCTCATCAGAATCATTCATTTCTTCGATAGGACGTATTGGCTCCTGCAGTTGATCGACGGCATCGTCTTCTCCATCCATTGAATCATCTGAGGCAAGTTCTTCCTGAAGAAGACGCAGAGCTTCTTCAATCTCAATTCCTTTATTTCTATAACAATCTGCCATTTTATCTGTAAAATGAACAATATATATATATATATATATATATATATATATATATATATATATATATATATTAGTAATACTATCGCCAGACTGAAACAAATGTCACGACAGATCCATAAATCAAGCACTCACTTCCTTTTATGATGCTGGGAAAAGGCACACTGACGTAAAATTTGAGTGGCTTCAGGCTGACAAGCAAACTAATACAGTGTTGTCATATCTCAAGTATTTTCTAGAATGTTCAAAACTAAGATGCCACATCTCAATTATCTTCTAGAATGTTCCAAAGGAATAGGGGAAAGAAAAATCAAATATGGTATTATAATAATGGCAGAAATTTATGAAAAGTCATAAAAGGTCAGACCGCTACCTTTTCTGTAGTTAATGTATCACACACTTAAAAACTAATAGCGGTTAAAAATGACCGCTTAGTACTTCTAGTGTTAACGCGCATGTCTCACTAGTAATAATCTAAATTCTAAAGGATCGAATTATTAGAGTTCATATTCTGCTTGATTTCCTTCTTTCTGATCATAGACCGTTAGAACTATGAATTCATTTTACCAACCTATGCTGAACACGACATAACAAGAACTCAATAGGTAAGAATAATCCCGTCGATTGGTCTAATGTTAATATGCAAAAGAAAATAGAATACAAAGACAGAACAGGTCACCTCTTTAATAATTTAGAAATTTTGCATCTTGCCTGTAGTAATCCTTGCTCAAATGATTCTCACTGTAAACTCATAAATAAGTATCATAGGAACATTCTATCCCTGTTATGAGAAGCAGGAAGCCCCCTGATTACATCTTACAACTATCATACTAAGATTATTCCTGGATGGAATGGTTTTATTGTTCCCCTGAAGAGAGAATCGAAAGACGCCTAGATTTGTAATGCTTTCATGGTAGACCCAGATTAGGACCAGTATACATGAATATGTGTAGAAGTAGGAGTTAGTATAAGGCGGCCATAAGGCGATGTAAACAGGAAGAAGAGTCTATTCGAGCATCAAAAGCCTGTGAAGCCCTTTTACAAGTCCCTAGTCAGGCCTTACTTAGAATATACCATTCAGTTTTGGTATCCGTATTTGAGTGAGGATATTGATAGGTTAGAAAGGGTTCAACGACAAGTCACGAAACTAATTCCGTCACTACGCAACAAGTCTTAAGAAGATAGGATTAAAGAGATAGACTTGCATTCACTCGAGACTAGGAGATTAAAGGGGGAGCTTATTGAAGTTTTCAAAATTGTCAATAAAATCGATAAGGTAAATTTTGATTATTGTTCATTTTCGATAATAGCAATACTCGTAATAACGAATTTAAATTACGTGGTAGACGTTTCATTGCTAACATCGCTAAAAACTTTTATACGTTTAAAGTAATTGATAAATGGAATAATCTTCCCGTGCCCGTCGTGAACTCTACCAGCGTTAATATGTTTAAAAACCGTTTAGATAGGCATTTTAAAAATATTAACGTCGTTTTAAAATAATAAAACAATTAGCAACAGGAGCTCTGGGGGTGATAGTCGAGGTTTGAGTCTGTTGACGATGCCAGCTTGTGACATGCCAGCGTTAAATTTATATCATTAAAAAAAAATTAGACTAACACGAACTTAGATGTAGCTCGGAGCGAAAACTAACCCATTTTTTGTTATACTCTTCATACTTTTGTTTTCCTCATCCTCTTTTTACTGTAGTTTACATGGTATGACAGTGTTTATTTGAGTTAAGACTGTGTTTGCATGGTTTGTAAGCGTTCTTATTTTACTTCTGTTCAACTTTACCCATTTCCTATTCTCTTCGACTATTTTTCCGACTTGTAGGCAGTGGCTGGCGGATGATGATGGTGAGTCTTTCTCTCTCTTTTTCTGAATGAATGTTAACCCACGAATGAAAGGTTTTGCTACTTACTTAACCCCTTATTCTCTTCTTTTATCTTCCTATCCTCTTCTTTTAAAACCCCTACTCTTTTCTTTCTCTCGGGTTAACCTTAGAGTGGATCTTAAGGTCTTTGTTACCCTTAGTTTCTGTAGATCTGTAGAAATAACGATAATAACAAATTTTGGAAATTTGTTAAGAATTAAACGGGTGTCAAAAATGCCCTCTCTCCGACAATCGATGGGGTGTCGGGGAGGATGAAATTGCAAAGCTGTGGAAAAACCACTACTCAACCATTCTTAACTGTGTGAGTATGGATAATCTTAAGATAAATTGCAGCGAAAAGCCTGTGGGAGGGACAATGGAAAATACTTTGATATCATTTCCTGAAGTAAAGAGATTAATTAAAGAGTTAAAGACTGGTTCTGCGTCAGAGGTAGATAACCTATCGAATGATCAATTAAAATATGCCAATGACGTGGTATGTCTACATATATCATTGCTCTTATCAGCGATGCTTGCTCATAGCTATATCCCTGCAGAGTTCATGAGGGTATTGATCTTGCCCATGGTAAAAAATAAGTATGGAGACATTCTCTCTAGCAATAATTACAGGCCTATTGCTGTCGCTTCCTGCTTCTCGAAACTACTAGAAAAACTTGTTACTCTGATTAAATGATTACCTATGGACATCTAATCAGTTTGGTTTTAAAAGGTCCCACTCAACTGACCTGTGTATCTATGTACTTAAGGAAATAAAATCTAAACATACTGACAGTAATTCACCTATTTATAGCTGTTTCCTAAATATAAGTAAGGCATATGATAGAGTGAACCACAATATTTTATTTAAAAAACTAGAAGACAGGAAGGTCCCCATGTATGATAATATTAGGTTTAAAATGAAAGGTGAAATAATTGAGGAAGTACAAGAGTTTAAGTATTTGGGTCAAACTATCATCAGCTCCTTGAGTGATAACTCAGATATAAGAAAACAATCTCGAAGCCTTTGGGCTAAAACGAATAGAACTATAAGGAACTTCCGGTTCTCTACAAGTGAAGCTAAAGACACTCTCTTTCGTACTTTCTGCAATAATATATCCGGACAGCAACTCTGGGTGAATTATAAAAAATGTTTTGGCAGCACCCTAAATTTGCTGAACAACAGGTCTTTTAGACTCCTACATAAATTACTCCCGAGATGCTCAGCTTCGCAAATGTTTGCTACCCGCAATGTCCCGAGCTTCCCGGAGGTAATAAGACGTGCTCAATACAGTCTAATGCAAAGAGTTAAAAAATGAACGAACCCGATTATCCAAGCTATCCATGAGTCCTGCCGTTTGTCTGCTAAGCTATGGAATTCATGGTACGAAAATGTCTGTCTGTAGTTCCACTTAGCTTCAACATTACTATATTATTTCTAACCAGTTGTGTGTGTGTGTGTATTTATATATATCTCCTTAGTATGTGAACTGTCATTGTATTATTAATATGTCATATGGACAATAGTCTGCCAATAAACCTTTTCATTTTGATTTTCATATATATATATACAGTATATATATATATATATATATATATATATATATATATATATATATATATATATATATATATATATGCGAGTTCAGTTCTTGAAATTCGCCATCAATTGAGACGAAACATTTTGAAGAGAATATACTTCTTCACTTATTTTATTAGATCGTGCAATAAAAAATAAATTGCCGAATGAAACATCAATCTTCGTTACATTGAGACGGTGCGGCCATCCAGCTACTCTTCATCCCCACCGTCGCTGATCAGACGGTATTGCAACAGAGTGTCCTGCTATTCACTTAATTAAGTGTGGTACGGTGCTTTGCTACTACTATTACTATTACTGCTGGTGACCGCAAAACCCAGTAACTGGGTTATTGATGGTCCCAGGTGGGGTGATAATGCTATTTTATTTTTATTATTTTATTTTTATAATAAACATTAAGATAATGTGTGATTCTCTTTTATTATAGTATATACAGGGTGGCGAAAAAGTCGCGCATCATAGGAATTTTCAGTGTTGACTATAATATATATATTTTTTCTTTTAGCTAGGGGATGGCTGCGAAATTAACAATAGACGAGAGGGTACCTGGTATTCCATGCACTAAAACCAAGCTCACCCTCTCGTCTGTGGTTAATTTCGTAGTCATCCCCTACCTAAAAGAAAAAATATATTATAGTCAACACTGAAAATTGCTATGATGTGCGACTTTTGCCCCCCCTGTATATATATTATTTGGTTTGCTTCCGCCCGAATTGTTCATTCTGACGAAGGTCAGGCTTTTCACTCCACCTCAGACCTACAGTTTAACGTGGAATCCGAACCACGCCCACCAGCAGCCCAGCGTCTTAACCACTAGACCACCCATGGTACCCATTTATCTATCAACCACTTTCTTTATTGTGTGGAAGGATGAACAGCTGGGTTTTGCTGCGCGCCGGCTGCCGTCACCGGGTCTCGATCCCGGGGCTGATGGATTCGTAGTCAACGACGCTAACCACTACACCACCGAGGCGCATAACTATATATATATATATATATATATATATCCTTTACATATATGCTCTTGACCGAAATTTGCAACAATGTTGCAATACCCTCTAACTCCTTTATTTTTACATTTAACACCCCCTACCCCCATTTGCAAACCTCTTCGCATCTTTTTCTGCAATTTTGCACTCGGGATTTTTTCACTCATACTACTGGTTTCAGTATTCGGATGTATAAGTCATTATAGGAAAAATAAGGAGAAATAAATTGGAGGGACACGGTAGCAAAGGGTTCACAGCCATGGTACAAGAGTGAGTGAAATTATTAATGAAATATATACATTTATATACAATAATAATAATTAATGAGTTAGGTGCATTTTGGGGTGAACTAAGTAAATGAGTAACGAAGTACAAACATAGTCCATGAGCTGATCCCAGTAATTTTCACTTTAGTAGCATCCCCCTGTGAACAAAGGTTCATTGGTACCAAATGAAGGTTTAAAGCCTTGTTTCCAGCCTCAATTCTTGCACGTAAATTTGGAAACAGGAATAAAATATACCACTGTGAAGCAGTATTTTTCGTAATTTTCGAGTGGGAGGTTTATTTGCTTTGGCAGAATATAGTAACTAGATTGGTAAAGTCGGAAGAAGTTGCAATGATAATTAGTCCCTGAGACATTTTCTTTATAAAAGAGGCCTTAATGAAAAAAGATGCAAAAGTCACAAATTCCACATTTCTAGATAATAACTTTTCGAATATATAAATATATATTGTTCAAATTTTCTGACTAGGGGACATTCTACCATGCCCCCTTCTTTGATACGCCACTATGACCGCACAAATAATAGCATTGAACTATTTTTTAGATTGTTTGTAGAAAGTTTTTATGTCTGGTGAAATCTTGTGAAATTTCGGTGATTTCTGGTGGGGGAGGGGGTTTGCAATCTGACAACGCTGCTTTGAATAACTATCCATTTTTCATTCTGATTAGCCAAGCAATGAAACCAAAATTTGATTAACTGTTATTTTTATTCACTCCTTTGTACTCTCTTATTGTTCTCTGACTAATTTTAATGAATATGTTAAATGTAAGAGACGATTTTCTTATTTTAGTTAGCTTTGTTCAATTTCCATGATTATTCCTTCTCTCATGAAACTTAATAGATGATACTGTATAATAACAACCACCCTTTTTAATTTCTAGTTAAGAAACGAGCCAATGGAAGGAACTTCAACTGAGGCCCAAGAAGAGAGACCTTTAAAGAAATTTGTATCACGAGTTTTACTTCCATCACTGGACACGCTGAAATGTATTATTTGTCAAGGAAAAAAGTATATGATTTCTTTAAAGGGAACAAGAACATCAGAACCTCTGACCCAGATCCTGACCGAGCAAGCAAGTGAAACATTACTGAAGACTGCTGAAAGTAGTGGTGATGAAAAGCTGTTGCTTAGTATCAGAGGACAAGACCTGATTGCTATCGAGATAAAGTATCATCGAAGCTGCTACAGAAAATACATTAAAATTACAGGTGTAGGTAAACTGAAAATTGAGACATCTGATTGTTTTATGAGTTAAAAGTCTTAACACTGTGTGATCCACTTAAAAAGTATATTGCTTTGCTTGGTGTTGAGGGTGTACTTGCTCCTAATTATAGATCTAAAGAGCTGAAAGGGAGGTTAATAAAATGCTTTGGTGAGTCTGTCATTCTGGCACCCAAAGCAAAGATCCCAATCTAAGATAATGTATAGGGATTGTGTTCCTAAGGGACAGATTGTGGAGGCTGGTGTGTGGGTAGCTAGTGATGCAACTCTAATATGTAGTGGTGATAGGTCTGGTGATGGCACTAATGTGCAGTCTAATCCTTATGATGACCATACAAATGTGTTCAGAACAGCTAAATATATTCGAAAACTGTTAATAGATGTAAAAACGACAACGGTATGGCCACCAAGTCAGCTGATATACATGTTGACAATACTGATATTCCAGATGATGTTTATAATTTGCTTGCAAGTATTCTCTTCCAGTCAGCAGATTATGTTGAAGGACAGCGTGTTGTGGTCCTGATAATGTACACAGATAGGTTTTGTCCTTAGGACAAGACTTAATATATGGTGTAAGTCATGAGAGGGTAAAAACTCCAAAGCACATAGCACTCCCAATGACAGTGAAAAGTTTAACTGGTTCTTCAGAGGCCGTAACACTTCTCAACCGCTTTGGACATGGGCTGTCTTATATACAGGTTGAAGAAGCTGAGACAGCAATTGCTCAATAGGAAATAGAGGTGCAGAACACTACGCTTTTGACAACAAACTGTCAATTGGTTTTTACTGTCTTTGTGTGGGACAATAATGATATTCAAGAGGAAACACTTTCTGGCAAAGCCCAACACACTGCACAAATGGGATACTTGTGCAGGAAAAAGTTGACAGCTGTGCACCTTAAGCAACACATAAGCCAACAGCATCTGGTAGCAGGAAAAGGTTGCTCGATTCCCATCTTGTTGCACCCCTTTTTTATGTCCGTGGCCTCGGCAAGGCCCAAGAACAACCAATTTCAAATTTCAACCCACAGTTGCTGAAAGTGAATGAGAATGACCACATGGCTGCTAAAATCAAGGAATTTGGATTCTTTTTATCTAGACTTCCCATTTAAGATTTACTCTTTGAGGAAACAAACCCATATCACCAGCATGTACCTGAATGAACAACATTCAACGTGATGCTTTCAAAAGACAAAGTACCAAGCCAAAGTCTCGTCACTTATCTCCAACCAATTGAAGCATCCCCGACAGAAATGTCAACAGTATGCACACTGTTGCAACGATCCTTATCCATGGCAGATAAGTTAGGTCAACAAGACTCCAATTGTTCTTGATCAGGCTATCTACTGCAAGGCTTTAGAGGTTATCTGGGGACGCCCACAGCAGTTTGAAAGAGTAGGTTTATGCCTTGGGTCCTTTCACACTGCATACACATTCCTTGCTCTAATTGGGAAAAAATATGGAGATGCAGTTTTAGCAGATATACTTATTGAAAGTGGTGTTCTGGGATCAGGGAGTGTTGCTGGAGCTCTTGAAGGCAGACATTATAACCGAGCAATGAGAATGCACAAGCTGGTTGCTGAAGCTCTAGAGCGATTACGTTGGCAAAGTTTCCGGAAATGGTTTGAAGATCAAGACGTTTCCATAAATCGTAAAACCCTCACAACTGTATTAGCTGACGTTCATGCCAATATGAATGAAGATGCATTCTCTCATCTGCTCCAAAATGATCAGTTTAAAATCCTTCTCGAAATGTACAGGAGTTATGAAACTGTTGAGGGAAGACCAATGAAAGCTTTCTGGATGGAATAACTTGGCATAGTTGCCCTGTTACTGCGCTTCATTCGTGCCACTCATGAAGAAGACTAGCAATTACACCTAGCTTGAGTAAGGGACATGATGCCATATGTATTTCCCTATGATCGAGTCACTTATGCTAGTTATCTTCCAATTTACTGGATGGATATGTTGGACTTGGCGGACAAACACCCTCAAACGTATGAGCATTTTTCATCAGAAAACTTTGGAGTACAAAGACTGAATGGATCAAACAATAGAGCAGACCCTGAACAGGATCTCTAAAACCAAAGGTGGAATAATAGGCTTTAGCATTATGAAACAAGCTGTGACCAAATGGATTGCCAGTTCTCATGTCAGAGCAGGAATTGCAGACAGGTGTCGTGAGATGGCTGGAATGATGAACAGCAACAGTGATACTTTGAAAAAAGCTATGAAACCACGTATGAAAAGAGATGAAGAGGATGTTTGCAAAATAAAGGAGACAGTTGAAGGTTTCGGCAATCTTTTGAAGTATCTGAGTTACTTGTCAACCTTACAACTGGTCAAGTAGCTAATGAGAATGTAAAAAAGGATCTTTTTGATGCCAAACCAAAGGGAAGTGCTGCTGCTACTGAGTTTATACAGAAAAGGTTTATGGAAAGCAGTATGACCATTTATGATGTGATACCAAAAATCAGTCTAAACACCTTCAAAGTTGTTGGGAAAAAGGTGAAAGCTGCAAACAAGGAAGTAATTTTTTCTACTGAACGTAATCTTTTTGCCAGATTGCTTGTAATAGCACAGAGTCGCCAACTGGGTTTGCGTCAAGTGCTCACCTATGAACTAAGCCCTATTCCTTGGTCACTGGCATCTGCTGATGGAAGAATGTGTAAAACTATAAAGTCAGCACTAAACAATTTTCTAGAGAAGGACAGCGACTTGTTGCCATCATTGCCACCTGCCGGTTGCTGCATTGTGGAATGCATGGCAATGATTCCGTCTCTCACTCAAGTTTCTTGGACATATGCATTGTTGGTTGAAGAGATTTTGATGATGGTCAAATCTTGTTGTAAAGATGCAATCAGATTTTATGCAGTTGGCGACACATATCTAACGATATCAATCAAAGATCCAGAACGTAGCTGTAGGGCAAAAACCACTAGTGAACTCAATATGATTACATTAGGTTCACAGGCAACTCCGCGGCAATGGAAAAGGTATCTTGCCCATGGAAACAACAAAATGTCCCTGATGGCTTTCTTAAAAAGTGAACGGTCTAGAGATAAATATGCTGCCATGCTAGAAAACAAACTGATATACATAACTATTTTTTCAGAGTGTTATAAAATCATGGCATCTGTTGACCGGAAATCTGTATCTTTTGTTGAGGGCCATGACTTACAAAGTGATCAGGAGGAAGCAGACACGCATGTTCTTGCATGCAAAACATGCATCTGAAAGCGGACATGACACAATAATAATCAAGTCATCTAACATTGATGTAGAAGTTGTGGCTGTGTATTATCAATCCCAGATAACAGGTAGGCTGATTTTGGCTGCTGGAACCAGTGCACACAGACATGCCATTAGTATACCTGGTTTATGTGACAAACTTTGAGAAAGGGTCTGGAAGGCATTGCTAGGGCTTCATGCTACTACGGGTTACGATTCTGTCAGCTCCTTTGCTGGCAAAGGAAAGAAGAAGGCCTTTGAGTTGATTTGCAGGAATGAGAATCTTTGCTAAAATATAGAGCAGCTTGGATTGAACCTACAAATGACACAGCCACAGATCTCACAAACTGAATTTGTCTGCCGACTCTATGGCAAAACAGGAAATGACGTAAATGAAGGTATATGCTGTTCTGCACATCAAAGAATGTACAATCCCATTCTTTATCACCCACTTCGCAAGCTCTGAGAAAATATTCTCAGAGCAAATTATCAGAATGCGATTTGAAAACGTGCCTTCATTGGAATTACACACATACCCCAAGAAAATCTAGAAAGCTATGGCTGGAGAGTGGTCAATCGTAACCTTACATTTGACTGGACTTGTCAACTTCCTGCCCCAGATGCACTACTGCTCTTAGTGTCTTGTGGTTGCAGTGGTGACTGTACTGGCCGTCGTTGCTCTTGTGCGAGTAACAGACTGCCATGTACTGATGTATGCCCATGTGGCGAAAGAACTATAAACAAAAAATCTGATGCAGATGATGATAATGATGATGATGATGAAAATCTCTGTGATTAACTAGTTACTATTTAGGTGTAATTTCTAAATGTAGCATGTTTTTCAGTTGGTAATGTTTGGACGTGTCAGAAAAATCTCGTTATTTACGACAATGTGTACTTTTGGATATATGAAGTACTTTATATACAATATAGTTTCCTGGCTTCATTTAAACAGATTGCTTTTACTTTGTCAACTGTAATTCTATCAGTGCTCTAATCTATGCAAATAATATGAAAATATAGTGCCAACGCATGCAGCAGCATGAGAACATGTTTGGAAATACGAACAATACAACTTCTATGTTGTTGTTGTTGTTGTTGTTGTTTAACCGATCAGCCCACCCTGATCGAGCAAGCCGGCGGCACGCAGGTAACCGATCGCCCTCTCCGGAGTGGACCAGAGGTTCAGCGCACTAGTGATGTTGTGTTGTGTTCGTTGTTGTGCTAGAGCGGTACAGTCTGTCATAATGTGTTCAATTGTTTGTGGTGTGTCCTGACACAGGTGGCAGGTGTCGTCTATGGAGTTGTCTAGTCTATGTTTATATGTCTGTAAGTTAGGGTGGTGTCCACATCGGAATCGTGCTAAGTTAACTCGATCCGATCTGCTCAGGCTGATCTCTGACCTGTTAATGGGTGGCGGCTTCGCACCTAGGACCGCATTCGGACCGAGTCGTGTCAGTGCCTGTTAGTACCCTAAGCGTGTTAAGTCTTGACGTACATTTGTTTTTAATGTCCTCAATGTGGTTTGCAAAAGATAATGATGTGTTGTATGTGACCCCAAGTATTTTGGTCCTGTGAGTGTGTGGAATGTTGATGTTGTTTAGTGTAAGCTGTGGAATTACCTGGTGTTCTTTTGTGTTGCTTGTAAGCAAGGTGATGGTTGATTTTGTGGGCGCTACTTTGAGTCTATTGTGTGTGAGCCAGTCTTGTATACTGTTTATGTATGATTGTAGGTTATTTGTAGCGGTGTCGATGTTCTTGTGGGTGGATGTTAGAGTGATGTCATCTGCATATGATGATAAGGTAAGCTTGTTATCTATGGGTGTTGGAATGTCGTGCATGTATAAGTTGAAGAGTGTTGGTGAGAGAACAGAGCCTTGAGGGACACCGTTCGGAAAAAGCTTGTTTTTGGATGACTTGCCATTAAATGTGACATGTGAGTATCTTCCTGAAAGATAGTTGCTCAGCCACCTTTTGGTGTTATTGTGCATGTTTGTGTTGAGTATTTTGTTTATGAGAGGGAAGCGTGGGATAGCATCAAATGCTTTACTAATGTCTATTGTTGCTAATAGTGTACGTTGAGCTGGTCGTCTGGAGTTGATGCCATCCATGATGTGCTGCGTGAGGTTAGTGAGTAATGTCGTGGTTGAGTGGTGAGGTCTGAATCCATGTTGAGTAGGCGATAGTGGTGTGTGGGTTGGTGATTTGTAAGATTAGTCTTTCTGTTACTTTGGAAGGTGTGCATAGTAAAGTAATGGGTCTATAGGAAGCTGGTTCTGTTGGATTTTTGTTTGGTTTGAGTAGTGTAATAATTTTACCTTGTTTCCATATGTCAGGAATAATACAGTGTTGGTATGAATATGTGCTGATATTTGTGAGAGCTAGTATTCCTGTGGGCCCAAGTGTTTAAGGTGTATGTTAGATATGTTGTCTGGTCCAGTAGCCTTCGAATTCTTAATGTTTTTGATGATCTTGGTGGTCTGGTCTGTATTGAAGGGTGTAATGGTCGTGTCGAGTCTGTAGGTTTTCTTGTGTCTGGCTGTTTGTCTGTCTGCGTGTTTCTGGTTGTTGTCTCAAGTGACTTATCTTTGCGTAGTGATTAACTAGAATGTTAGCTTGTTGTGTGTATGTTGGGATATTATTTTGGCTGCGACAGATAGCCGCGTGTGAGGTGTGAATGCCGCTGTTAGAGTGGGTAATGCTGTTTATAGTCTTGTATAGCCTGGATGTATCTGTGGAGTGGTTTAGTGTTGTTATGAATTCCCTAATGTTTCTGTTTGTTTTTCTTTGTTTTGTTGTTGTTGTTGTTTAGCCGATCAGCCCACCCTGATCGAGCAAGCCGGCGGCACGCAGGTAACCGATCGCCCTCTCCGGAGTGGACCAGAGGTTCAGCGCACTAGTGATGTTGTGTTGTGTTCGTTGTTGTGCTAGAGCGGTACAGTCTGTCATAATGTGTTCAATTGTTTGTGGTGTGTCCTGGCACAGGTGGCAGGTGTCGTCTATGGAGTTGTCTAGTCTGTGTTTATATGTCCGTAAGTTGGGTGATGTCCACATCGGAATCGTGCTAAGTTAACTCGATCCGATCTGCTCAGGCTGATCTCTGACCTGTTAATGGTGGCGGCTTCGCACCTAGGACCGCATTCGGACCGAGTCGTGTCAGTGCTTTGTGGGTTAGGTGTGTGTGTGTATGTGTTTTCTGTACTGTGTGATGTCTGTGGGGCGTGGTATGGAATGGAGTATTTGGTTATAATGTCTCTCTGGTGTTACCTTAATGGTGCGAGGTGTTGGTGCATGATTGTACATGTAGTGGCAAGGGTGTTGTGGGTTAGTTGTCGCTGCTGCCATGAATTGTGTTCCCCTCATGTCTAAATGTTCCCTAACTTTCAGTATTTTTGTTTCTGTGTGCAGGTGTTCTATTGGTGTTGTTTGAGTGCATCCTGTAATGATACGAAGTGCGTTGTTTTGTATTGTCTGTAAGGTGTTTATGTGTGTGTTTGAGATAATGGGTGCCCAGCATGGGCTAGCATAGTCCATAACTGAGCGAATATATTGTTTGTATATGAGTGATGTTGTTTCCTGCTGGTGTCCAAAGTTTGTGCCTGTTAGTACCCTAAGCGTGTTAAGTCTTGACGTACATTTGTTTTTAATGTCCTGAATGTGGTTTGCAAAAGATAATGATGTGTTGTATGTGACCCCAAGTATTTTGGTCCTGTGAGTGTGTGGAATGTTGATGTTGTTTAGTGTAAGCTGTGGAATTACCTGGTGTTCTTTTGTGTTGCTTGTAAGCAAGGTGATGGTTGATTTTGTGGGCGCTACTTTGAGTCTATTGTGTGTGAGCCAGTCTTGTATACTGTTTATGTATGTTTGTAGGTTATTTGTAGCGGTGTCGATGTTGTTGTGGGTGGATGTTAGAGTGATGTCATCTGCATATGATGATAAGGTAAGCTTGTTATCTATGGGTGTTGGAATGTCATGCATGTATAAGTTGAAGAGTGTTGGTGAGAGAACAGAGCCTTGAGGGACCCCGTTCGGAAAAAGCTTGTTTTTGGATGACTTGCCATTAAATGTGACATGTGAGTATCTTCCTGAAGATAGTTGCTCAGCCACCTTTTGGTGTTATTGTGCATGTTTGTGTTGAGTATTTTGTTTATGAGAGGGAAGCGTGGGATAGCATCAAATGCTTTACTAATGTCTATTGTTGCTAATAGTGTACGTTGAGCTGGTCGTCTGGAGTTGATGCCATCCATGATGTGCTGCGTGAGGTTAGTGAGTAATGTCGTGGTTGAGTGGTGAGGTCTGAATCCATGTTGAGTAGGCGATAGTGGATGTGTGGGTTGGTGATTTGTAAGATTAGTCTTTCTGTTACTTTGGAAGGTGTGCATAGTAAAGTAATGGGTCTATAGGAAGCTGGTTCTGTTGGATTTTTGTTTGGTTTGAGTAGTGTAATAATTTTACCTTGTTTCCATATGTCAGGAATAATACAGTGTTGGTATGAATATGTGCTGATATTTGTGAGAGCTAGTATTCCTTGTGGGCCCAAGTGTTTAAGGTGTATGTTAGATATGTTGTCTGGTCCAGTAGCCTTCGAATTCTTAATGTTTTTGATGATCTTGGTGGTCTGGTCTGTATTGAAGGGTGTAATGGTCGTGTCGAGTCTGTAGGTTTTCTTGTGTCTGGCTGTTTGTCTGTCTGCGTGTTTCTGGTTGTTGTCTCTGTTTAAGTGACTTATCTTTGCGTAGTGATTAACTAGAATGTTAGCTTGTTGTGTGTATGTTGGGATATTATTTTGGCTGCGACAGATAGCCGCGTGTGAGGTGTGAATGCCGCTGTTAGAGTGGGTAATGCTGTTTATAGTCTTGTATAGCCTGGATGTATCTGTGGAGTGGTTTAGTGTTGTTATGAATTCCCTGAATGTTTCTGTTTGTTTTTCTTTGAGTTTGTTGTTTATTTCTGTGTTGAGCTGTTGTATCTGCTGTTTTATGGCTTCTGTGTGTGGTGTTTGTGTGTTATATTTGAGGTTGTTACGTTGCCTTATGAGGTGGGCTATTTCTCTAGTGTAATTTGGGTTGTATTTCCTAATGTTGCCCTTGGGTATGTATTTGTTTGCATTATTGATGATCTGATTAAATGTCTTGAGTGTTGTATTGATGTTTATGATGGGTGTGCTGTTTAATGTGGTGAATTGTTCCTCAGTCTGTATTTTGAACTGTTCCCAATCAGCTTTCTTGTAATTTCTGTAAGTGTGCCTAAGGCTGTTGGGGCAGAGTGTAGAATGTGTTGTAATGATGATGGGCAGGTGGTCTGATGACAGTTGTTTTTCTGTTCTCCATTGTGTATGTGTTGCTAGTGAGGGGGAACAGAACGTTATGTCTGGGGAGGAGTTTGAGTATCCTGCTTGATGTGGTATGTGTGTATGTTCTTCTGTATTGTTAAGAATGAAGAGGCTGTTTAGTTGTGTGGCTATGTTGGCGCCTCTGGTGTTGTTTTGGTTGTGCAGGTACCAACTAGTGTCTTTGGCGTTGAAGTCTCCTCCTAAGATGACATAAGTGAGAGAGGCCAGATTGTGTAACTGTGGGTGAACTATCTGGTGGGATGTAAATGTTGATTAGTGTGGTGTTGTGTTTTGCGCGTGTTTTAATGTTAACTGCCTGTATTTCTATCGTGTTATCTGCTTGGATTGTGTTTGTAATGTTTTGGGTAGCATCAGTGTAGCTAATGCTTTTACGTATGTAAGTGATGAGTCCACCCCCGTTACCCCCAGTACGATCTTGACGGATCGCCGTGAAGTCAGGGATGGTGGGTGTTTTGTGTGTGCGTTTTAGTTTTGTTTCTTGTATAAGTGCTATGTGAATGTTTTGTTTGTGTACGAATTCCCTAAGCTGCATGATTTTGTTTGTGAGGCCATCTACGTTGTACTGTAATATGTTAATATTATACTTCTGTATGTGTCTCATGGTGCTATTGTGTCTATGTCTTTGTGTATGGTGACATGTGTAAGTTGTAGTGGGGCCTGGATTAGTCTTAATGTCGCCAGAGAGTAAGAGTAGTTCGGGGAGCACGCAATTGCTCCCTGTAATTGAAAAAATAGCACGCTGAGAATAGGTCCGGCCCCGGGAGCCGATCGGCACTCTGACTGTGCCACGCAACAGGCCGTCGACTGCCAGTCTGGCCAACCGTAGACAGCCCGCTGCACGGAGATTTGAGGAAGTTTTGGTTTGACGTCGCCTCTTTTTCGCGTTGACGTGTCCCGCACTGGAGGATGCAGCCACTGTTAGAAGCTTCCTCGTCAGCTCCTAACACTTTTTTCACGTTGTTCTAGCTACCTGTTCAGAGGTTTTTTATAAACAAATCTCAGTTTTCTGCTCAAAACGGCTCTTTCTAATTTTAAAATTGATTAGTCAAGGAAGGAAGATGTTGACTTCTATTTTGCAGCAACAGTTGATGATATTTATGTTACTTTACTCATTAATGAAAATGATTAGGCTCTTCAACTTATAAAGATTCCTTTCGTAATAATTGATAAATACGAAACACAAAACGTATATGCAGACACACAAGTTTATTATAATTGCTACGATGAAATTCAATATCCATACAGAAATGACCCACTGCCAAATTTAAGCATCGAAGACATCAGTTCCTCGAATGTGTAACACAACCAGTTACAATGAAAACTCTCAAACTCTTTCAAACTTCTATGTGTTTGCATGTACTATGTGTACTCAAGGACTATTAATGGACATAATAGTGCCTTATTTGGAATATAAAGTGAAAGCTGAGTTCTAATGATTTCGTTGTTCTATTATTGAAATTAAAATACTGCAAATTAGAAGAGTTTTGTTTGAACATGTGAAGTGAGGGTTTCCATGATTTTGTTCATAAAATATTATGTTGGGTAACATTTTGCTTCTGTTCTTCTCATCATGGATTCAGAATGTTCAGCTCATTGACACAAAGCTGGACATTTACAGTGATGCTATATGTGTGCATGTAACAATGGTTCAATAAGTAATAGTTTCTATCAATGAATATACTTTAATTTAACCCCACTAAATCTGGATTGGAAAACAAATGATATTGATTACCCTAGCTTCGAAATCTATGATATATCGGTGTTTGTCATATTTTTATGTTAGAGAGCTTTTTTTCTTCATGTTTATGATCAGTATGAGAGATTGTTATGAATAAATGTTACATAAATGGAATATCCATGAAGTAGCTATGTGCTGTTAGTGAATTTTGATGAATAAATATGCTATCTTTATGCATGACTGGTAAATTTGCAATTGTGCTATTTTGATATTGCTGCAATTAGGGTAGGGTTAATCAAGTGTTGCTTCCAACTTTACGTGCAATATTTGAAGTTGGAAACATGCACTTTTTGGAAGGGGATGTCCCAAGCTTTCATTTGGTACCAAGAATCCTTTGATCCCAGAGGGGGATGCTAATAACTTGAACAATAGAGCTCTTAGAAATTTGGGCTTATGGACTAACAATGGTTTAAACCATGTTACATTCAATAGGCATGCATAATCTGTTGAGATTTATATGTGGGTGAATGGGGTTGAGATTACCTATCATGTTTTCCATGACAATTGTGAAAAGGGAAAAACGGAAATAATTCCAGTAAAACATCTAAAACACTGAACAAAATGGAACTTTTTCCCCTTCGAATGATTTTTTGTGACTCCAATGTACTTTTTTACACTGATATCGTACAAAAAAGAAGAGTAACGCGCCTAAAAT